>CAUYSK010101272.1:0-23736 GCA_963575035.1 Avahi laniger
GTCTCACTGGAGATAAGTGATATCTCATTGTGATTTTGATTTGTATTTCCCTGATAATTAGAGATGTTGAACATTTTTTCATATGTTTCTTGGCCACTATTCTGTCTTCTTTTGAAAAGTTTCTGTTCGCATCCTTTGCCCACTCTTTGATAGGATTGTTTGATTTTTTTCTTACTGAATTTCCTCAGTTCTAAATAGATTCTAGTAATCAGCCCTTTATTTTATGTGTAGCATGTGAAAATTTTCTCCCATTCTGTAGGTTGTCTGTTTGCTTTGGTAACAGTTTCTTTGGCTGTGCAGAAGCTTTTTAATTTGATCAGGTCCCATTTATTTATTTTGGTCATTGCTGGGATTGCTTTTGGGGTCTTCTTCATAAATTCTTTGCCTAGGACAATCTCTATAAGAGTTTTTCCAACATTTTCTTCTAGAATTCTAATAGTTTCACACCTTAGGTTTAGGTCTGTTACCCACTGCAAGTTGGCTTTTGTGAGAGGTGAAAGGTGTGGATCCTGGTTCAGTCTTATACATGTGCTATCCAGTTTTCCCAGCACCATTTATTCAATAAGGATTCTTTTCCCCAATGTATGTTTTTGTCTGCTTTTCCAAAGATTAGGGGACTATATGAGGACGGTTTTATATCTGGGTTCTCAATTCTGTTCCACTGGTCAAGGGCTCTATTTTTTTGCCAGTACCAAACTGTTTTGATTACTATAGCCTTATGATAAAGTTTGAAATCTGGTAAGTTGATACCTCCCATTTGGTGCTCCCTCTTTTGATATTAGGAGGAATTTCAAACCATGGGAACCCTCACTCAGTCCTACCCAGCACCTACATGAAAACCCAAAGCTATCTCCTTCCTTGGATCTCTGAAGCCATTTTTGGACCATCTTTAGAAGACTGCCCTGTTCTCCACAGAAAGACTCATTTTACACTCTCTTGGGGTATGTGTGTGCAGGAAGTCATCAGTCTCAACATCCAAACCCAAGATGAAAGATGAAATGAGGAAATTCATGGGAAGTGTTTAGTACAGTACTCGACACATGTTTAATGCCCCATAAATATAAGCCGCATGTGGGTAGAACAGAGAGGTTGGGTGTACCGACATCAAAGTAGTTATTGGCTTACAGTGTTTTGCCATCTCCACTAAACTCAGAGCATTCCTAGAAATAAAGATTTATGTGCATAGCAAACAGTCATGTGATGCTTGTATAACACTCTGCACCTCTTTTTCGCAGACACTGAAAACGCTCAGCTTCTACCAGCCCAACACAACGTGTTTACTTTCCAGTCTCATGTCTTTCATCCTCTGTTTGTTCACTGGAGCCTGCTGGCTGGCTGTCCACATGACAGTCCCCATATGTCATTGGGGCATGGCACACCTTCTATACACTGCCTTTCATGGAGACCTGTAGGATAGGCCTTCTAGTTGCCTGAGAGGCAGAGGTTCTGCTAAGACTCTTATGAATCCTGGTGTTCTCTGTCTCACAGTGTAAGGTTTAGTTAATTCCACCCTAATCAGAGAGTGACATCTCCTGACATCTCCCTGCTATACCAAGAAATCACTGTGGGGGATAAGCATAGATCAACAGAATGGGATGGCTAGGACAGTATTGGATTCTGTCTTAGAATAATCAAAATCATGATTACAAATACTTTTGAGCTAAAAATGTCCCTCTAACTCTCTGGTCGTTGGAGGACATTTGTTCTTTACAAAGAACCCCTAAAGTTTTATTTTTCACAACAGAAAAATATTAGATAGATCAAAACTACCATTACAGCTAAAAATATTTTTGTTGTAAATAGAATCTCATCAAAGAGTAAGATCTGTACTCTCACAGAATTCTCCCAAATAGCCAATACTATTTCTTATCCTCCTCTTTCTACTCAGTTGCTTGTGGTATTGCTACTAAGTCATCATAAATAAGCTTTCCCAAGTGTTAACAGTAACTAGTTTATGTTTCACACAGTATTCTGAGTGCTATAGCAGGATTCCATCCTCATTACCATGTTATTGAGAAGGCTTTATGAACACCCACCCTTTTTTAGGGGGATGAGGAAACAGACTATAAATAAAGCTATGCCCATGCCACTGAAGTACTTACTAGCTAGGATTTGAACTTAGATCTTTATGTGTCTAGAGGCTGTTCTTATCACTGCTTCTTTGGCATCTAATTATCTTTAAATATCACCTTGTCTGGTGTTATAGTTTGGATATTTGACCCCTCCAAACCTGATGTTGAAATTTGATCCTCAGTGTTGGAGGTGGGGCATAGTAGGAGGTGTTTGGGTCATGGGGGTGGGCCCCTCATGAATGGATTAATGCCCTCCCTGGGTTGTGGGAAGTTGAGTGAGTTCTCCCTCTATTAGTTTCCACAAGAGATGGTTGTTAAAAAGAGCCTGGCACCTCCCTCCCCTCTTCTTGCTTCCCTTCTCGCCATGTGATATCTGCACATGTGGCCTCCCTTCCCCTTCCACCATGCGTGGAAGTCTGAGGCCTTCACCAGATGCCCAGTCTTAAAAATGCCAGCCAGCAGAACCATGAGATAAATAAATCTCTTTTCTTTATAAATTACCCAGCCTCAGGTATTCCTTTATAGCAACACTTAATTGAACTAAGACATTTGGGATCTTCTAACAGAGAAATATGAGTTCCAGAGAACCGTGGTAACTTGTCCAAGGATACAGAAAAGGATTTCTAGAATTAAAGTTTGCCTGGCTACAGATAAATACTGACTCTCATTGTATTTCCAGTTAAATAAAAGTAAAGTGTTGAGTCTATATCCTCAGTGGTGTGTTTTCTACCTCTGGTGCTAAGTAAAGGTCCTAACGTTGGACCTTTGCATACTACACTTGTGGAACACTAACGGTCTGAGAGAGGAGGTGGAAGGTGCTCCGTGTGTGAGTTAGATTTGCTTAGATCTGTGGAAATACTGTATCTCTTCTCTATTCTCCCGTCTTCCCTCTAGTTTTTCCTAATATTAATATTATTTTCCCCTGCTTTTCAAGCAGGAACAGTTATTTATTCCTTCCGAGATGAGCCCCAAACACATGGCACATATCTCTGTTCACATTTTTCACATAGCTCTATAGTGATTTGTTCACCTGTCTGTGTCTCCTCCTAGGCTGCAAGCAACCTGAGGGTGAAAAGTGTATTATGTTTTTATTGACACCTCAGGTTTCTCAGATAACAGGCACTTAAAGTATCCACAATGATTTTACAGATGATTGAGGGACTAATTGACATTGATTTACCATTAAATCAGTTGGTGAAAGTGCATTTGCCTCTTTCACTGGGGAGGAAGAAAAAAGAGGTGACAAGTGAATCAGGGGCTTGAGGGTCCGAGCAGCATGTGGGAAGCCATGGTAGACATACAGGTTTTATATTGCACACTCAGCTCCATAAAGGTTATGTGAAGGACAAACTAACATTAAGCAGAATATGTAATGCTATTTCTAAATAGGTTATTCAATTACAGACTTTTCTTCTGAATATAAGCACATCATACTGACTCAGATGGCCAAGAGTACAGGATACTTGGTAGCGTCGAATCTTTGATGTTTTCTGGGAAACAAAGAATGTATTCAGTGACTGCTCTTTCATGCATAAAATACAATCAGTGCTATTCACCAGGTGACCCTTAAAGTGTCACAGAAAGACGTGAAGCTTCTGAGGGTGAAAAATTGTATCCGAAATATGCCTTTGATTTACTTAAGGCATGTTACAGGGAAACATTCAGAACAGGAATGAAGTGGAAAAAGGACACTCACAAAAAATAAGAAGTACACCTTCACTGGTGAACATCATGAGGCATTTTGCTAAGTGGCTTACATGGAAAATATTTTTTAAAAAGAAAAAGGATGACAGGCATTATTGAGCTGAACTGCTGAAAGTGTTTTAGGTAAATCCTCAGCAATATTGTAGGAAAAATTATTATCAACTCTTGGAATCATAACACGGTGTCCATATGTATTCAGGGCAAATTTTTCCTCAAATGTCATCATATTACATTGTAAGTTAATATCTGATTTTCTCCTGTTCTTATATCTAGGTCTCTTTAGAAATTGCTGATTTCAAACCATATTTTCCCCTCTCTCCCACGCACTGGGTAACACTGAATATTTAGAATAGTAAGAAATAAAAACCCAGAAGTTGTCAGTACTGAGGCACTTGCTGTGTACATGGCCCAAATGAGTGAGTGGAAGAAAGAGGCCTATGTGACAGGAGAAAGAGAAATATGGTATATTAGCCTCTACTCTCCGTAGGAGATGAAATGATGACAAACAAGAAGTACTACCAGGGGTGTTTGTGGATATGCAAATGAGACTCTCCAGGCCATTTTCATTCTTGGGGAGGAAAAAAATAAAACAAAACAATAAAATGATAGATATGTGAAAAGATAGATTAAAATAAAGGGGATGACATAATAGGAAAAAACATCGCCTTTTCACATCTTCACAACCACGTGATTATCATATACGATCTTTACGACCACACATTGAAAAAAATTATCACCACTACTTTTATAAATGACTCAATTAAGATTGATTTTGAGGCATGAAGAAAGAGTATGGACCCACAGACTGCAACAATCACGAAGTCTGGCAATACCAAGTTTAGCTGAAGATATGTACTTACAGGAACTCTGGTGGGAATACACATTTGCAAATGGTTACCTTACTCACTAGCTATGTGACCTTACACAGGGGAGTTTACTTCTCTGAACCTTTTCCTTATTATTAAAAGAACAATAACACTTTTGTAGAATTATCTTAAGGATTGACTATGCTAAGTCAAGCATTTAACATGAACATAAGATGAATAAATGCTGGTGGTGATGGTGATGATGATGGTGTTGATAATGATGCTTAACCTGCCTATGCAAAAGGGAAGGGGGGAAAAAAAGTCTGATTTTTCCCTTTTCTTCATAAATATTACCATCAGCAAAACTCATACTAACCAAGAGTAGCTTGTGTGTGGTTCAGGAACCGTGGAAGGGCATAAGGGATTGCAATCAACTGAAAACCATCCTGGGCTGGTACGAGAGGTACACAAAAGGGACAAAAGATGAACCAAGAAGATGCCCCTCAGCCACTGTGATTTAGGTGACTTATATTCAAACCTTTGTAAATCCGACATTAGGCGAAAGAGCTTATCATTTTTATAAATTCAATACTGAGAATGTGAATTCTGAATGGTTTTGTGTCAATTAAACTTCTTAAGGTAATTGTGAGCTAAGAGTGCTTAATAAGGTATGAAGAATTGGGGACAGAGAAGTGTACGATGTGTTTGATTTTCCTGTTGGTGCCTTTTGTTTCCATCAGATGTGGTAAAAGTAGCATGCCGGAAGAAATAAGAAAGCTTTGGAAGAGAGCGGAGATGTTAGATTGGATCTGAGTGGGATTGGCATCTGTACGAGGGATTTTGCATGGCCGAAGGGACAACAGGTGAGTGAAAATTATAGAGAGGTGGATTTCAGGTTAGCACAGGGGATAGGAGTAAATACGATAATAATAAAAGTATTTAAAGATATGATAGGCCACAGTGGCCTATTCTTTTCTTAGAAGTTTCTTAGAAAAAAGAGGCCAGCTAACTACTGAAAAAATATTTTTTGAAGGAAAGGCCTGCCGCGAGGGCAGTATTGAACTATATTACTCTAAGATTACATTCGACCTAAGATTTAAGAACTTTGATAGAGTGAGCTATTCATTTTACATGGCCTTTGTATTTTCATTGTATTAACACCTCAAATAGACTATGTAAATGCTGGCATAACACAGTGAAGAAAACCAAAATATTTTACTCCAAAATGTACTTCTTTGAAATATTTTGAGGTGGCTGCTCAGAGGGCCTGCAGACAGAAATAGCCCGGCAACGCTATCTTTTGTGGGGGAGATTCACATCTATGTAGAGAAGCTGCATGATGCAGCCAGGCCTTCTCTGAGGCCCTTCTTTGTGCGGATCTAGAAAAGATCAACTGAAAATCCAATGCCTTTAAAGGTCTGAAGGAAACACTTGCCATCCTTTCTCCCAGAGGACTGCTACCTGTGAGTTTCATCTACATGACAGGACCACCTTTGCTAGCCAGGCTTCCTCTTCTCCCCCTCCCACAACATGTTTTGCCACCATAACCTGCCTTGCCGTACTCCAATATCCTATTCTGTTACCTCAAGATGGTATAACACGGTCAACCTTCTGGCCGTTTCTTTGAGTTCTTATATTTTGTATGACTCCCATGCACATTAATAAATTTGTATGCCTTTTCTCTATTAATTGGCCTTTTGCCAGTTGATTTTTCAGAGAATTTTCAAAGTTTTCCCTTGGCCCCTACAACAGGGATGGCCAAAATTCCAACTGTTATGATTATAAATTTTTAACTTATGGAAACTTAATCAGGTTTTCTTAAAGAAAATTATAAAATCTCATCCCAACCTGTACCTTGTGTTTTTCAAATATCTGTATTATTCTTACCCTGCCTTAGTCTAATCAATTGCTGCTGGGTATTATAAGAAGGTCAGGTGTACCTTCAAGTATTTTATACATAATAGAGGCTTAGTTGATGTTTTTAATCCAAGGTAACAAAGAGGATGTGATACACGACATTAATTTCGTAAATCTGTACAAAGCTGGGAGCTGGAAAATCATGTTTAGGAATAGAGAATTTTGAATTACTTGTATTTCTCCAGTTATTATTCAATAATAATATTTTTCATTCAACAATTATTTTTTGAGTTCCTGTTGGTGCTAAGAATGTAGTTTAAAAAAAAAATCTGCATGATTGCCAAGAGCAGAACGAATTACAACTACAATCTCATTGTCACTCAAGAGTGGGGAATTAGAATACTCTAATGCTGTCTATGGGATGTGTGAGGTGGGTACCTCCATAGTGATGAGGATTATTTTGTATAAATGATTGACTGGGGCCCATCTCTGATGTGTGACCCGAGCATCCTGGTATTGCATGTACCCTAAACTGGAGAGCATACAAATCTACATTTGCACCCATCTGTGTCTTTTTGACTATGTCAGTTATTAGTCTTCTAGTGACTCACTATCCATGGGAAAATGAGGCAGCTCAGAAACGAACTCATTAGCTCTCTTATACAGCTAATAAGAGCTGTGATAACTACAGACTTCAATCTGTAGTTCCCTGTAGAGTAATTCTCGTTTTTCTAACCTGTCATCAGATAACATTAATGTCTCAGTGAAAAACAATTTTCTTTCCAAATCGTTTTCCAGGTAGCTGAAAGTAAGAATTAGGCCACTTATTTGTCTGATTTTCCTAACCAGAGATAATAAGCTCATAAGAAAAATAAAATTTGGGTAATTATACATATCAAATGTCTAACATGTTCTCTGGAAAGGTAAATTATATGTTGTTAAGCAAACATACAATAGGCAGAATTTCTCAATTACTGTGTAATCAATGTGCTGAGAGCAAGGCAAAAGAATCTGAAATTGTAATTACAATATCCTAATAGATGACATTCTGGTATCTTCAACTGAACTCCTCAAAATAAGCTTAAAATCCTTTACTACCTCCACCCCCACAAATATTATGTGACAAATATTTAACAATCACTTCTATTTCGGAGGAATTCTAGTAATCCCTGTACTGAAATGTTACAGCAACATTTTCAATGAATTACTCAATTCTTTCAGAAATCACAAGATTTGATTTGCGATCACCAATAAACTATGTATAATTAATATTAGTAATATATAAAATGTAGTTTTTATTGTGGAGAGAAATTTTATCCAATAATGGTATGAGACGATCACCATCCTTACCTAATTTTAAGTAGTTCTATCAAAGATTAGGTGCATGTTCCACAAACAGAAATATTTTACATAATGAAAACTAAATTTTAGGTTGATCAATGATTGTACCAACCTACACAACCTGAATTTCTTAAACCTTTCAACAAGTATAAATCAAAACACATTAAATGTTTAGGCTTGAAAATTCAGCTCAGCTTTAAGTTGGGCTTTGTGATTGATTATCCTTTTCCAAAGTGTTCAAAGACATCATCAATCAGATTTGAGAGCCCTGGAATAAGTATTAAACTCAACATATGAGTAGATTAGAGTCCGGCTGTGAAAAGAAATGTATATTTTGATTTATTTCACTAGGGTTGCATTCTGAAGACATTACAGCTTACAATACTGTTCCCTTGCATTAGCATGATGACATCATTGTGCAGAAGTGGTGCTAATGTCTGTATTTAATGTAGAATGTTTGCAATGATAGATAGAGACAAAATATGAAATCTTGAAATCAATATGTTTCTGGTTATTTCTAACTATTGCCCACATTTGCTGGAGACTGAATCTACTCTCAGCCAAGGAAAATATATTAGAAAGAACATCCCGAGAATTAAATTATAAATGTCTATTATAGATTTTCAATGTTTCACAATCATGGTCTTGTGAATAGTTATTTCCTGTGGCTTTGGCTCAGTGCAATTTATAATTTTTTTTTCCAATAAGGCAGCTAACTATGAAATGGAAGGTAAAATAATGATCATATTTTAATTTTTCTTTTTTCCTTTCTGTGCTTTCTACATTGCATTTGATGTTTGAATACAAATGTATCATATTATGGCTGGCTGTCATTTTATAAACTGCTAATACTAGGGTCAGGAGTAAAATCTAGAAAGTCAGGAACAAGTACTTTGGATGACTGAACTTTCTTACCCTATTCAGTCCTACAAAGATTATTGGCCCTTTGGACAGTCTTAATCTGGTCCCCGAAGTTAATGGACCCTCGGTCTCTTTAAAATCCTATTAAATCATGCTCTCTAAAGGATGCAGAAAGTTATTGATATTGGAATAAATAGATAATTGTCTAAAATTTAGACCAAAGCTTATGCTAATAATCATCATCATAATAAAAAACTGATAGTATTTGAACTCTTACCATATGATATGCTAGATTAGAATATTTATTCAACATGGTTTATGTCATTCAATTCTCATGACCTGACAACTTTATGAGGTAGGTGCTGTTTTAGAAATTGGAAAACTAAGGCTAAGAGAAGCAACCTTCTCTCCCAAGGTAGCATAACTGCTAAGAGTCAGTGTTAGGATTCAGTTGTAAGCATCAATCTCCAGGAATTGCACTTATAACCTCCCTTGTTCAAAAGCCAGCTGTCTGTGGGTCTGTGTAGAGGCATCACAGTTTGAAGAAATGCTACACGATGTGTCATTGAGTATGTTCTTGTCTCGCCCAAAGTACCTGGGACCTATTAGGCAACATGGTGCCCTGATTGGATGGATAAGGGTGTAATGGAAGAAAAAAAGAGGTAAAAACACTCTTTCTTATCCGTATTAATTAGACAACCAAGTACCCTGATTTGTAGTAGAAATGTGTGATATTCAAACTAGAAATGTTTAAAATTCTCTAGAAATCATATAAAAATTGTGAAGAATATATTTTCACTTCCCTCCAAGGGCCATTTATTCTCACATTCTAGTATGTTAATACAGTAGAGTTGTTGGCATCAACAAAGGCGATTGATATTATAGGCTAGTTTTAACACTATCTCATTCATAAGAATATTAAATTATTTTAGGCAAAGTGGCTGTGTCAAATTGAATAGAAATAAAAGGAAAGTGGTAATTAGACTATGTTAAAATATAACCTCCAAGGATATTAAGTATACAAGAGCTCATCCCTGAAAAATTAGACTGCAAGAAGTTACACCATGTATTGGCCTATTTTGTAAGATATCAAATTACCTCTCATGAATAAATATGACTAATAATTTTAACTCTATAATTTAATGCTATGATATTAGAAATACTTTTTGACTAAAAAAGAAAATCTAGTTTTATATTTGATCGTTTTTCATTACCAAACACTAAGTATATAGTAATTAAATAAACAATTTCTGTTGGCTTTACCAGACAAATTTTGAGAGATTTTATATTTTAAACTCCATTTATAAAATAGTTTAGTAAATACTGGTTAAATAAATACTGAGATTTAAATTTTAAATAGAAACAATAACACAAACTGTTTTATCTCATGGTATTTAAGCCAAATAGCTTGAAAGAGTAAAGCAAGGGTCTTGCCTTTCTTATGTGTCAGGTATTTTGCTAGGTGCTGAGGTTATAAGGTAAAAATAAGCAAAGATAAAAATAATTAGTAATATTAAAAATTTTATAATTTAATATTTTTAACTGTGGGAAAAAAAGCATTTAATATAATGACATCCCTGTCTCATTGATGAAAAGAAAAAAAAAAAGAACCCACAGGGAAATGGGCTAAGGTAAAAGCAAGATTCTATTAATTTGGTAGACTGTATCTAACAGAAAGGTGCTGTCCACTTGATTCTGATAGCCTGGGTGCTGGTTTGCTTTGGATGTCTCTCTTTCCAGGTTTTCCTCAACCTCTTTCCCATCTTGCTTTTATCCCACATTCATCTGCTTTGGTATTTCTCTTACTTGTGATACTATTTGCAGACAATTCTTAGTAGCTAAAGAAATCTTTGAATAGATTTCCAAGTAAAGACTGTATAGCAAGCACTGCTTGACTCCACGGATGAACAGATAAAAATACTGGTACTCTGCCTTTCCTTAACTATATTTAAGCCTATTGGGGAAATACACATAACAGCAAATAATTTGAATGCAGCAAAGCATCAATCCTAGTGTTTACTGAGTGAAATAAGAACTCAGGAGAATGAACTGCAATCAGTCAGGGTTAGCTCAGGAATTTTTCAGAGAAAGCCAAGCATTTAAACTGACCATTGAAAGTTTTCATAGGTACTTGCTAGAAGTACTTGCTAGAAGTTTCCTAGCAACATGACTCAGTGATTCTAGGTGAAAGGAAACTGTGGGAAAAGTGAAAGAGGTACTAGACAGCATAAAATGTTTGGGAACCTCAAAGTATAGTATTCCTGGAGTATTAAGCTGCATGTGTGTTGGGCTCAGCAGTGGAGGGGGTTGAGTCTACAGGGTACACAGAAATCAGATGTCTTTATTCCTATGGAGAGTGCTATAAATATCCAGCTTTAGGTCCCTCATTGTTGTTCAAACTTCGGCCCTGTGTTTACAATGGCCAAGCGAGGACATCTACCCAGCATTTCAAACATAGCACATCTACAGAATGATGTAATAGTTTCTCCCAAATCCACTTCTTCTCTTTTTTTGGGAAAAATTCTATAAAACTGCATGACATACAACTCTGAGTTAATGCTATGTAAACAGTTGTTATGTTTAAAGTCTCAGAGTCATATTGGTAGGCTCTACCTCCTCAAGCTTGCATATTCCAGTATAGCCTGTGATATTGTGAAATTCAGGTGCCACCCCAAAGACCACCAGGATGACTAAATGGTAGAAAGGAGAGCTTTATTAACAATACCAGTTTGCTAACAGGAAAGAGTCTCATGTGTAAACTGTAGGTGCTCTCTCTTCGAAGAGGGTAAGGATCCGTTGTGTTTCATGCCTCACAGGGCCAGTATCACACATATTCAGTAGGTTTTGGGAAAAGTTGTACATATTTGTAAGGGGAGCCAAGGGCATGTGTAATGGGTAAGCATTTATGAAACGTGTATGCCATGTTCACTTTGGGGCAGGATTTTAGCATTAAAATGAGATAGAATTTCATTCTTTACATCAAAAGATGAACTATAGGACACAAAGACAGTTTGTTCACAGCTTCTATAAGCTGACTGAAATTGACTTAACGTCTGCAATAGCTTATCAAAAAAGAATGTTTATAAGGCTGGTCTGATCAGAGTTGTGATCTGAATTGTAAATCAGCCTGATAGCTCCTGTTGCTAAGGAGTTTAGCAAGGGTTTGCTTTATCCTATAGTTGTAGAAATTTAGAAATTTTCCATGCAAGTGGGACCCAAACTCTCAACCTATAGGTAACTTTTGTTTCCATAACCTTAGGACCCCTGCTTTAGTTGAAAAATGGAATCTATTTTAGTCCCTTAGATGACACAGTCATCCCTTGGTACCCATGGGTTACTGGTTCAAGAAACCCCTGAGAACACCATAATCCATGGACGCTCAAGTTCCTTATGTAAAATGGCACAGTATTTGCACATAAGCTGTGTACATTTTTCTGTACACTTCAAGTCATCTCCAGATTATTTTGGGGCTCAGAAACCAATACCCAAAAATATGGCATTTTAACAGGCTGGACCGACTGAAGAAGCCTTAAGGTCTTTCTGACCTCCCCCCACCCCATCATGGGCTCTCCACAAAAAGTTGAAGTTTCTTTATCTATCTGAGAACCAGACTCACTAAGGAGAACAATTGTTCTTTTCTTCCTCTCCCTGTAAGTCCAGGAATGTGACTACAACTGAACAGACGCTTTAACAAGGTAATGTCTCCTCTCTCAGACTTGTTCAAATTCCAAAAAGAACTATTTACCAGATAATCTTTGTTCCCCATCCATTCATCCTCCCTAGTAATCCTTTATTGCCCCTAAACAGAATTCCCCTTTTCCCCCCCTCCGATAATCTATTTTACCGAAAAAGCATATAACTTCTAAATCCCATTGAGGAATTGCGTTTTCATTCTGAAGGCTCCCATATATACACATTAAAATAAATTTATATGTCTTTTTCTCCAATTAATCAATCTGCCTCATGTCCGTGATTTTTCAGCAAACCTTTACGAGGCCAAGGGCCTTGGTCCCTACAATTACTTGTAATACCTAATGTAATGTAAATGCTATGTATATAGTTGTCATGCTGTATTTTTTAGGGAATAATAACAAGAAAAAAAGTTTATACATGTTCAGTACAGATATAGCCATTCATTTTTTAAAAATATTTTTGATTCAATTTCCCTTGAATCACTGATATGGAACCCATGGATATTGAGGACTGACTATATATTTTTGGTTTCATTTAGAGCTCCTGAAACTCTAGTAACTCCTAAGGGACTAGAGCAACAGGACTATACTTTGTTAAAATGCTTGGCCTTTTGTCCTAGGTTCTGGGATAGCTCTGGAAAAATAAAGGTGAAAAACATGTCTTTTATTATTCCTAACAAGCTCCTTTTAACTATACCCTAGTTTATATTAATGAGGTGATTTTTCGGAAAGTCCCTAGATACCCATAGGATGTGGTCTGATTGCCAAGGGAACCAACCTTGTGATTAGAGGATTGTAACTTTCAACACTCCCTCACCTGCCACTTCCAGGCAGGAAAGAAGGGCCGAAGGTTGAGTTGATCACCAATGGCCAATGATTTCGTCAATCATGCCAAAATAAACAAGGCTCCATAAAAACCTAAAAGACTTGGTTTGGTGAGCTTCCAGGTGGATGAGCAAGAACACATCCACGTGTGGGGAAGGTGATACACCCTGACTTCCTAGGGTAACAGGCTCTATTTTTTTTTTTTTAATAATCCTTTCCCTTAACTAATTACTTGACTTTTTGAGTTATTTCCCAAAGACAGTGGCTTTTCTGTGTTAGGTCCAGAGCCAAGAGGGAGACGCACGAGGCCTCATGTATAGCAAAATGCTGTTTATTTTGAGCATATGGGTGCAGACAGGTGGAGGCCGGAAAAGGTGTCCATGAGAGAAAAGGGTTTTATAGAGAGTTTATGCTTTGGTTTTATAGAGAATTTTTCTGAGGAGAGTAAGCAACTGGGCCAGAACAACCGCTGTAATAAATTCTTTTCAAACAACCAGGAGGGACAAGGAAAGTAATTTCCCCTCTTGTATTCCATTCATTTGTCTCCCCCATGGGGTCTGGCGAAGGCTACATTCCTAATACACCCATAGGAAGAGTAGAACGGTGGGTTTCACAGGAGGTTTGGATGGATGTTTGGGGATGGTGAATTCTTTAAGCCTAACATTCTGTAAGAAAAAGGAGCGGAGATTTTGAAGGCTCCTGGCAGCTTCCTGACACCAAGATTCACCATCCCTCACAACCTACACTCCATGCACATGGCCTCTCGTTAGTTACATCATGACCTGCTCCAAGGCATGTGGTACCTCCTTTAAAAGCCCATGATCTCCATTAGTTGGGAAGATGGATTTGAGGCAGATTCTCTTGTTCCCTGGGCATCTGTCATATCAAAAATTCATTATTATTGTCTCAATAATTGAATCTTTGTGCAATGAGTAACCAGACCTAGGCTGAAACCCCTTTGCAGTTTCCACAAAAATTATGGGAGTTCATCCCAGATAGTGTTGCTCATAGTTCAGTGGCTGTGGAGTGGGGAGAGACCAAAAGCTTCCCTTAGCAGCTGCCTGGACATATTTTCCAAAAGATGGCTTTAGATTCTCCCACCAGCTCTACTGTTACTGGCCTGCAGCATATTGTTATAGAAAGGACCTCTGGATTTTGAAATTTGGGTCCATATAGGTGAGTGTTATTTGAAGGCACCACACAGTGGGGGATGCCCCCGTCAATTTGGGGAATTCCCATTTGTTTTGGACTGGCTAAGCCCACAACCATTTGTGAGAGTGGGAACTAACCTGTTTTGATTTGGCTCTCCCAGGACTTATGAGGCGAAATTGCAGTTTGTTTGTTTGGAACCACTTGAATTTCTCTTTATATTGAGTGTTTACCCGTATTGGTGTGTGGCATGTAAATGTGGAGTCTGTTAAACTCTTCATCTCTGTTTTCTTTTTGCCTACTTTAAATTTGCTGTTAATGATATTAAAGTGCAATCCAAGGCCTGGAAAGTTGAAAGACACCTCTGATGGTAGTTTCTCTTATGGCAGGTTCTAAAGTCTGAAAGGTTAAAAGACACTTCTTTCCTAAGGTCTGGGAGATTACAGTCTTTTCTAATCTCTGTCCAAAAGTCTAGGAGATTGAAAGACATCTCTGTCCATAAAGGCAACCTTGCTGAAACAAGGGGATGCCTTTTGCTAGAAAGGGAGAGAAACAAGAAACATAATATAATATATAAAGGTTTGGCTGGACTTCAGAGGCTCTCTTGGCTAGAGTTCTGAGATAAAAGCTATTAAAACTTTGTGTGCATTTGTATATGTTTAGAAGTGTTTGGGATATGGACATGTACATTTTATGTCACGTCTACATGGTACCAAATTGGCTTATATATTAAAGGAGCTCTCATAAATTAAATAAATAAGCCTAAATGCTATTTAAATTCACATGAATTTAGTAATTTTTGTTAAATAAGCTGGTTTTTAAAAAAATATTAATAAAATAGTTTGATCTTTATTCTTATGCAAAAATATTATGACTTTGTGTCATTATTCAGGATGCTAAGGATTGATGTTAGGGGTTTATTTGGTCTACAGTCAGGTGATATCAATAAATTTTATTTTGAGATATTGGTATTTTAGAAAGATAAATTAGTTAACAACTGTAAGCAGGATGTGTTCTAAAACTTCTACTGTGTTTATAGAATTAATGATATTACATTATTCAGAATAGCAAGTCTCATTAGAATATTTATACTTGTTTTAGTAGGGGTACTTTTTTAAGTTTAAAAGTAATAGTTAAAATTATATTTTGTGATTGTTTTTTAGTCTCTGTTTTAAAATTCTTTTCCTTCTCTTTTCTTCCAATTTTGTATGAAAACATGTTTAGATATTAAATTTATTTAGATATTAAATGACTTTGTTGAGGGCACAATCAATCACATTGGTTGTATATCTAATATTCACAGGCTATCAAAATAATTAAGTAAACTATTAAAATAAATTAGACAAATATAAGTGAGATAAATGTAATATAATTGCAAGAGGTTTTATATAATCTGTTTCTTTTGAAACTTCTCATATTTATATCTCTGAAGTTCAACTTTTGGTGTGTTTTACTACTTTTAGCTTTTTCTCCCATTTAGAAGGACTGAGATGGTAACCTTCTCCTTCAACCTTTTTCATTGGCTCCTGTAACATTTTTCTGGTTCTAAGTCTGCTATCAAGGTCTGATGCAATGTTTACCTTAAAGGTCTGAAAAGCAGTGTTTTTTTCTTAGCTTCTTGATGTGTCTGAATTGTTCAACATGGTCAAAAATCTTCCTATGCTCCTACTAAGAGTTGTGTATTTCTCTTCTCAAGGTATTCATTTTCTAGTTTCTTGTTTCTTTTATAATATAATGTTCATTCATGACCCTGGACATAGTCTTTTTATGTCTGATAAATTCAGATTCTATTTTCTTTAAGTTTGATTTCCAAGTTGTCTAAATGGATTTCCCATTTAAAACACACACACACACACACACACACACACACACACACACACACAAGCAGTTGTACTAAAGAAGGTTTTTCTTTTTCTTTTGGTAACTGGCCCAAGAAACAAAGATTTTATGTTTTATGAAGGCAATTACTATGTTGTCCTTATTAGGTTTTTAATTATTGGGAAAACTGAGATTTAAACAGTTAATGTTTTTTCTGTATTGCCTTTAAAGTCTTCTGATTGTCACTCTTGGTTAAGTAAATTGCTTTTATTTTATAATAACCTGTGATTCTATTTTTATAAAATGTTTTGAGCCTTTTAACATTTTTGACAAACATCTGCAAAATCTAGATAATTTTAATGTTTAGCTACCTATAAGCTTTCGTTTTTCTGTCATTGCTGGAACTAGGCAGGACTTACAATCTTTTGTTTAGAATGTTTGTTCATTCTGATATGAGTCTCTAAATCCTTAGCTCAAATGGTTTTAACAAATGCTTATGTTTTGTATAGTGAATTCCTACAAGTTTGACAGTAGCTCGATGCTTATAGATTAGTTAATTTTATAATCTTGCTTTTGGTGTTTGGCTTTTATTCTCTTATGTTGCTTAAAAGGTTTTAAAAGTTGATAAATGCCTGCTCACCTCCAATCTCATCTGGCTTAGAACATTTAATTGGCTCTAAGTCTTTTTACTTTAAGTTCCTTGGCCACAGGATCCCACTGAGGGACAGGATGGAACTGGGGCAGGTAGCCACACTCCCCCGGCAATGATGGGACAAAATAAAAGTTTGACTATTCACGCTGCCTCTGACAAATCTTGGCTAAAAGTGGGAAAATGTAAACTAAAAATCCTAGGCACCTTTCTCCCAACTAAATGGACCCTTTCTTGGCCAAGGGGAATCCCCCACAAAAAAATTTAAAACTGAATTCCTGACCATGAAAGGAAGTGAGGTTGGGCATGCCTCATTATCCCTCCATTCTGTCCGTCAAAAGAACATGAAACCCAGGAATACCAGTTTGTTCGATATTTAAGGTCAATAAGCCAAATAATGGAAGCTATTATTCCTATGCTACCTAATCCTTATGTCCTCCTTACTACTTTATATGGAAATTTTGTCTGATTTTCAGTAGTAGATTTAAAAGATGCTTTCTTTTGCATTCCTATTGCTCCCGAATCCCAAGTACTATATGCTTTTGAATGGGAAGACTTAAAGTCTAAAGCCAAATGTCAGTTCTGCTGGACAGTCCTTCTTCAGGGGTTTAAAAAACCTCCCTAACTATCTTCATAAAAATTCCAGCCAGAGATTTGAGGGAAATAGTTTTAGGCAAGGAAATGATTTTACGGTATGTAGACAATACCCTGATCGCCAGTGATACTGAAGCCAAATGAAGGCAACACCTCATAATTGTATTAAATTTACTGGCTGACAAACCATCTCAGAAAAAAAGCTCAGCCTTCACATCCCACTGTCAAATACCTGAGGTTTAAATTATCTCTTGAATCTCAGAACCTCCTTTCAGATTGGAGAGAAGCTATAAATTCCATAGTAGTCCATACCACCCTCAAGCAGTTACGAGGATTCTTGAATATGGCTGGGTTTTGCCAGATTTAGATTCATGACTTCAGGCTAATGGCAAAACCCCTTCATGAACTCTTAAAAGGGGAAGAAAAAGAACTGCTTACTTGGACCAGGGAATGCCACAAGGCTTTCTTGACTATTAAAGAAAAATCAATGACTACCCCCACACTGGGCCCCCAAGACTTATGTAAGCCTTTTGATTTGTTCATTAAAGAAAGGCAGGGAATTGGGCTCAAGATATTGAAACAGACTTTGGGGGATCATACGCAACCTGCACCTTATTTCTCTAAGCAATCGCATGTGTTAACGAAAGGATAGCCCACTTGTCTGAGAGCGGTAGCTGCTACTTATGATATTTTACAGGAAGCTGAAAAGTTTACTCTTGGGCAACTGGTGACTGTCCACTTCATGCTTTACATATGACCCCTAGTAGAACAAAAGGGAGGCTTTTGGTTACTGGCAAGTGGCCAGATGGGTAAATATCAGGCTACTTTGTTAGAAAATCCTAATGTAACTCTGAAGGTAGTGTCTACCTTAAATCCAGCCATATGCTGTTTATGGACTCTCATTCCCCATTTTGTGATTACATTCAGATTATTGACCTAGCATATTTCTAGTACCCAGGACTTGATCGATCAGCCCCTCTCAGACCTAGATGAGGAGCTCTTTACAGATGGAAGCAGTGTTACAGAACAGGGACAATGCAAAACTGGATATGCTGTGGTTACCGGCCAAAAGATAATTGAGGCACAAGCCCAACTCCCTGGGATGTCTGAAAGCATATACCCTGTACGTCTAGCTTGTCCTTTGGGGATTTTTATTTGCTTATTAGGACAATTCTTTAGTTAAGATCTCTCAATCTATTGCTTCTTCTGCTAACGTATCTCACTCCTAGATTAGCTACCTAAAACCATTTTCATGAATGATGAGGGAAATTTTAGGATGGAGATTCCATCTGGGGAACACTGGGGCAATATTTCTTGAGGGGCATCCCAGTCAGGGATGGGTACTTCTGTTATACTTTACTACCTTGGTGGAGGGGAGGGTGGCAACTCAGCAGCATGCACTGCAAAGTTTTGGTTACAAGCTCAAGATTTTTTTCTTCCTTATACCCCAACTATATTCCATTTCAGCAGGAACCAGCCAAATATATCAATGTCCTGATTCCCCAAGATTGAGGAATAAACTAAAAAGAAGGAGGGAGTTGTAACTGCTCCCCCACAAACAAGTTTCAATGACCCCTATATAATCCTCTCCCTTGACTACTACTTGAACTTTTGAGTTATTTCCCAGAAATGGTGGCTTTTCTTCAAGATGAAGGAGCTAAAATTTTAAAGCCCCCTGGGCACACTTCCTGACACAAAGAGTCACCATCTTCCACAATCTGCACAATCCATGTAGCCCCTTGTTAGTTACCTTGTGCCCTGCCCCAAGGCACACAGCCCTTCCTTTAAAAGCTTATGATCTCCATTAGCTGGAGAAATAAATTTGAAGCAGCTCCTCCCATTCTCCTGAAAAGACATCTGTCATATTAAAAAATCCCTTTATTCCTTGGCAATACTCATTGTCTCAATAATTGGATCTTCGTGAGATGAGCGACTGGACCTAGGCCAAAACCCCTCGTGGTTTTGACAACACCAGGACAGAAGTTCCTGTGCTCTGACCCTTCTAGACCTGGCCCTGTGTATCTCTTCATCTGGATATTCATTTGTATCTTTTAAAATAGCCTTTGGAACTCATATGCAAATGTAACTAAAGTGTTTCTGTGACTTCTGTGAGCCACTCTAGTAAATTAATTGAACTCAAGGAAGGGTTGTGGGGACTCCAATTTATGGCTAGTTGGTCAGAAGCACAGGTCATAACCTGGGGCTTGTGATTGGCATCTAAAGTGGGGGACATTCTTGTGGGACTGAGCGCTCAATGTGTGGAATCTGATGCTATCTTCAGGTAGATACTGTCAGAATTGAGTTAAATTATAGCATACCCAGTTGGTGTCTACTGCTGGAGAATTGCTTCATGTATGAAGAAAACATGCACACACACACACACACAAACACACACACACACAAACACACACACACACACACAGTTGGTTACAGAAGCATTCTGTGCTGTGTGGTATGTGTTAGTAGAGAGAAAACAGTTTGCTTTTTCCTGTATCTTGGATAGCCATACATAAACATCTATGTTGATTTATATTGTAATACTTTCTGACCAAAAGTACTACAAAGATAAACAGGATTGGATCAATCCAACTATTCTTCCATCATACTTAGCACCTCTTTCCTCTAGTTCCTTATTTATGCAGTTCTTTGTATCTGGAACAGTTTCCCTGCCCACCACACTCCCCAACCAATGCTTAATTCATAGAACTCATGAAACTTTTTTACAGTTTTTCTGATTTGATATTTCTCTCTTCTGAACAACCGCTGTGCTTTATATCTTCCTGTTTTAGGGATTTCTTGTGTTCTGATGGTGCTATATTTCAGAAAAAAAGACGTGTGCCTATAATTTTAAAGTTGTGAAGAGAATTATTTATACTCATCCATTCATCTTGATATTTCCAACAGTTTTTATCTTTTGTTACATTAAAAACAAAAGCCACATGATCCCATACTATAAAATGTTAACTTTTAAAATCCATATGTCCATTTGTACAAGCAAGGCCAGTTCTCTGAAAGAAATGCTGGGATGCTCAAAAGTTATATTGATCTATTATAATGATCTTAGCTACCTGGATTAACAAATGGATTAAAATTTCTTTCTGACTCAAGAGATCTAGAACAATGGGGAAAAATATCTCATCCTGTGCTACTTTCTTTTCCTTAGAATCGTGGTCCCCAACCACCGGGCCATGGACGAGGACCGATCTGTAGCCTGTTAGGAACCAGGCTGCACAGCAGGAGGTGAGTGGCAGGTGAGCAAGTGAAGCTCCATCCGTATTTACAGCTGCTCCCGATCACTTGCATCACCACCTGAGCTCTGCCTCCTGTCAGAGCAGCAGCAGCATTAGATTTTCATAGGAACGTGAACCCTACTGTAAACTGCACATGCGAGGGATCTCGGTTACACACTCCTTCGGAGAATCTAATGCCTGACAATCTCAGGTGGAGCTGAGGCGGTGATGCTAGTGCTGGGGAGAGCTACCAAATACAGATTTTATCATTAACAGAGAGGTTTGACTGCACAATAAATGTAATGCACTTGAATCATCCCGAAACTGCCCTCCCACACCCTGTTCTGTGAAAAAATTGTCTTCCATGAAACTGGTCCCTGGTACCAAAAAGATTGTGGACCACTCGCTGCCTTAGAAAATCCACTACATATCTTGTATCTACTATGCATATTGCCCTTGAATACTTTATTTTTCTCTTTCATGTTCTTTAACTCAATACAAATTTCCATGATTCAGTCTAATATAATTCATAACCTCCTCCCTTTGGTTTAACAAAAAAACTGGGAAAGTTGTCTTTGCAAGAAATGAGGAATGTTAGAAAGATATTAACCACAAAATCATATATAACCTGAATCACATCTGATGTCTCCCCACATTATGATCTGAATCTCCTATTGCTTAGTCTGAAATTAGGTTCTGTAATTTAAAATGAAAAGAGGAAGTATTTTGTGTTTATGCATCATATGTAATATAATACCCAATTGTCTATCTATTCCAATTTGTTAGATACTAGTAAGAGATATATCTCCCCCTCCTGGGTTTTCTGGATCTTCTTTCAGAGAACATAATGTAAACTATAAGAGCATAGTCTGATAGGGGATATACAACAGGGCTCTATTTTTTCTTTCTAGACTAGTAAGTGATTAGTAAATAAATTATCTGTTTTAGTCTCAAAGGCCAAATTATGTCTTAACTTCAGATATTTGGGTATTTTCAGTATTTGGGATGGATTGTGGGGAACAAAGCACTTCAATATGCCAAATTGATAACTATAATAGTAGAATTTCCTGTTTCCCACATGTATGAAACTTTGTAACCTTCTCATACATACAATGTTACTTTGTCTCAAACCTGCATGAGTTCTTGGTCAGTTAGGTACTGAGTTGCTGCATGAGAAATGGAGTTCCAGTATGTAAAAATAATTGCTCACAGTTACCCAGAAAGTTAACTGCAGACCAGAGATTCAAACTCAAACCTCTGGTCACCTCACCACATTTACCTCCACACCAGTCTGCTACAATGAGCTGTATACTATCCTGTCTTACTTTCCAGATTTATTCCTAATGATTCCCTTGCTCATATCCACACAGGGTGATATCTCTCAGTCAGTGCTGTACTTCTGTGCTAGGGGCTTCTTATACTCTATCCCATCAATACATAGATTTTTAGATTCCTTCCTAAGGAGCTCTCCGATCCATCCACTTATCTTTCCCTCAACCTCAGCTGCCATCTTATTCCCAACCATCATCATTTGTTATCTAGACTAATGTAATACCCTCCTTATTGGTTTTATCGCAACCCTCTGGATGGTCTCCAATCTTTTCATGTCACCCTGCCAACCCTCGTCCACAACTGCATAAACCCTTCCCATTGCTCTGAAATGGAAAAAAAAAAAACAAAAAAACTCCTTAACAAAACCTACAAGACCACAACAAGCTTGTTCCTGTCTACCCCTCAAACCTAATCTCATGTCAGTTTGTCCTTTATCCCTTATATTTTTGCTACAATTGACTTTATTATTTTATTTAATTTTATTCACCTATTTTTATTGATACATATTAGACATACATATTTTCAGGGTACATACAATTGACTTTATATTCACCGTGATTCACATGCTTAGGCTCTGAAATTAGTCTGAGTGTGAATCCTAGTTTCACTTACGTGGTGTGGTGTAGGGGTTTGTCATCTTGGGTAATTCCTTAACTTCTTTTTGCTTTAATTTTATCATTATAAAGTGGGGGCTAATGATAGTAACTATCCCATAAGGTTGTTCTGAGAATTAAATGAGATAATATAGAAAAATGCTTAATGCAAAAAATATAACACTTGAGGGCTACGTCTTTTTTTTTTTACTTTATTTTAAGATTAATGACAGCAGACGTTATGTCTAGTGCTAATTACTATGTATCTATCACAAGTGCCTAGAATAATACTGACGTTGTGTCTCGATATGTGCTTATCAAATAAGTAAATAAATGACTGGATTTAAGTTTTACAACAAAATAGGTAAAGTTGTCTGAGTCCCTTTATCTGCCTAGTAAATGCCTCCTATTTTTTTGGAGATCCAGCATATAGGTTATTGCCTCTTTTAAAGCCTTCTGTACTCTTGGGGGTATTGGAGAACTCCTACAAAGATAACGCCACCCCTCCACCCCACCTGCCTTATTACCTCTGTAATGCTTCACATGTTAAATATTGTTAAAGATATGTCTCTTGAGAGCAGAGTATTAAGGCTGAAAGATGGATTTGAGGTCTCCTTTAAGAATTTGCAAGATAGTTAAAGGAAACATTTATTTATTAATTCATTAATCCCATGTAGTAGTGGGGGTACAGTGGTGTTCACTTCACCAGAGAGGAAAAAACTAAAAAATTAGTAAGTATGGTGATGGAGACAAACTAGGAAGTGACTGGTGTAAAGAGTAACAGGAAAGGATTTTCTTTAGGTGAGCTTCACTGAAGTAGTGTTTAGCTGAGACCAACTGACAGGAAAAAGAAGTCAGAGAGGGAAGCATAGCGCAGAGACTGGCCCACTGAAGGCACTTGATGTTTATCATCAGAATGAAAGAAGTGAGATACGGTGGGGCAGGGTTAAGGAATAAAGAGGGGAAAACAGAGAAGGATCTTTAGCATTATTTTAACTTTTCCCAATTTCTCCAAAAATCTAAAATGTAACTCTTATTTAGTATTCGACTTAAATTTGTCTCCTTCCATCATCTCTTTTTTTTTTTTTTTTGAGACAGAGTCTCACTTTCTTGCCTGGGGCGAGTGCCGTGGCGTCAGCCTAGCTCACAGCAACCTCAAACTCCTGGGCTCAAGCGATCCTACTGCCTCAGCCTCCCAAGTAGCTGGGACTAC
>CAUYSK010101275.1:0-11253 GCA_963575035.1 Avahi laniger
AAAAAGAAAGATTCCTAAAAATGGGAGTTTCTTTATGCTCCCTGAATTCTTTCTCCTTCCTGTGAGGTCTTTTTTTTTTTTTTTTTTTTTTGAGACAGAGTCTCACTTTGTTGCCCTGGCTAGAGTGAGTGCTGTGGCATCAGCCTAGCTCACAGCAACCTCAGACTCCTGGGCTCAAGTGATCCTCCTGCCTCAGCCTCCCGAGTAGCTGGGACTACAGGCATGCGCCACCATGCCCAGCTAATTTTGTCTATATATTTTTAGCTGTCCAATTAATTTCTTTCTATTTTTGGTAGAGACGGGGTCTCGCTCTTGCTCAGGCTGGTTTCGAACTCCTGAGCTCAGAACGATCCGCCCACCTCGGCCTCCCAGAGTGCTAGGATAACAGGCGTGAGCCACCGTGCCGGGCCTTTTCTTATTTTTTGTAGAGAGGAGGTCTCACTATGTTGCATAGGCTGGTCTTGAATTCCTGGGCTCAAGTGATCCTCTTCCCTGGGCCTCCTAAAGTGCTGGGATTATAGGTGTGAGCCACTGCAGCCTACCCCATTTTCTTCCTTTCATTTTTAAAAAAAATTTTTTGAGGCAGGGTTTGTGTTGCTCAGGCTGGCCTTGGACTCCTGGGCTCAAGAGATCCTCCTGCCTCAGCCTTCCAGGTAGCTGGGACTGCAGGACTACACCACTATGCCTACTTTTGCCCATTTTCTAATATTGAATTCTGAGAGTTGTTTATATATTCTAGATGGTTCCTTTGTGAAATATGTAACTCTTTTCTCCTAGTCTATTGTTTGGTTTTTATTGTTTTAACTGGGTTTTCCACCAAGCAAAAGTTTTAAATTTGGTGAAGTTTTAAATTTTGATAAAATTTTGGGTTGATTTTTTTTTTCTATTTTAGATCTTGTTTTTGGTATTATGTCTAAGAGCTCTTTATTCTTTTTATTTATTTGAGACAGAGTCTTGCTCTGTTGCCTGGGCTAGAGTGCCATGGCGTCAGCCTAGCTCACAACAACCTCAAACTCCTGGGCTCAAGCAATCCTCCTGCCTCAGCCTCCCAGTAGCTGGGACTACAGGCATGCGCCACCATGCCTGGCTAATATTTTCTATTTTTAGTTGTTTCGCTAATTTCTTTCTATTTATAGTAGAGATGGGGTCTTGCTCTTGCTCAGGCTGGTCTTGAACTCCTGAGCTCAAGCAATCCTCCCGCCTTAGCCTCCCAGAGTTCTAGGATTACAGGCGTGAGCCACCGCACCTGGCCTCCTTTTACTTTTTGTTTTAGAGATGGAGTCTCACTCTGTCACTCAGGCTGGAGTGTAGTGGCACTATCAGAACTCACTACAGCCTCAAACTTCTGGGCTCAAATAATCCTCCTGCATCAGCCTCTCCTCAGTAGCTGGGACTACAGGTGTGCAGCCGCCACCCCCAGCTGTTTTTTGTCTTCTGTATGCTAAGAATCAAGTCTATTTAACCTAAATTATTATCCTGAGTTTCTTCATACCTATCAGCTTTGGTGAATTCAGGCTATAAACCTGAGGATCAGTTTGCTGTTTTCCTTTCTCGAAGGATATGTATTTTCCTCCCTCATTCTTAGTGTCAGTGTTGGGAAAGGCAGTTCTCTTTGTAGTCTGATGGGAAAGTTGGTGGGTTTATTTCTAATTCACTTTTAGCTGTATCCTTTTTGTACAAGGATCTTGCAGGGTGATTCCATTAGATTACATACATTGAACAGGTTGTAGGCCTTGCCTTTGGTCTTTTCCATCTCTTGACACAGAGAAAACATAACAGAAGGTCAAATTCACTGGGGTTCAGCAAATGCATTGAAAATGAAAGCTATCTTCAGAGCTCTGCTTACTTCTTTGGGTTCCTGCTGTGACTTAGCTTTCGGTTTGAGTGTTACTTAGTGTCTTGCCAGCTCTTGCATGTACTGTAGTTTTTAAAAATGTTTAAAAAGTATTTATTTTCTCTAGTACATATTATGGAAAACAAGTAACTCTTCCGTATCTTTTTGAAGCCTTTCTTTCTTTTGTCCGTTGTTTCCTTTCCCCATTTTGTGGTTCAAGATGCATATTAGGGGTCATTACCTTTCAGAAGCTTTCCCTAACATTCCTGCTTGAATTAGCCATCTCTGCCTCTTTCTTTCTTATCACATTGCAATTGCAGCTTACTGGTTTCTTGCCTGTCTTCTTCATTACCTCCCAGTCTGTGAGCTCTTTGAGGGCCAGAACTGTTTTTTTTTTTTAAATCTATCTATTCCCTGGCCTGGCAGAGTACCTAACACCAGTTGGATTTAGAACAAACATTTGTTGATAGTAAACGGTATGGGATAGGGCAACCCAATAGGTAACCTGGCCTTTCTAATTTAGGACTACAGAAACAAACACAAAAACAAAACAAAGGAGGGAAGCACACACAAATCCTTTGTATGCTAATTTGCATACCACACACCTTCCCTGGACACTTCATAGACTACTTAAAATCAGTCTCTCTGCAGGAAATGAAGGTGGTTACTCTGTTCAGTGATGTCACAGCTAACTGACCCAGGAAAATCCAGGTCTTCTTCCTTGATGAGGTGTCCACACCCATTACAAGGCCAGCTGTAAGTGAAGAGTCAAGGGGTGGGAGTGGTATGCAAATTAGCGTAAGAAGGATTTGTCTGCTTTTCTGGAACCCATACTGCTTCTGAAATAGAGAACCTTTCCTCATTACCGGTGTTCTACGAAGTTTTCTTGAATGACTGGGAGTTTGGATGGCTAGAATGCTCTAATTCTGATGCCAGTTGATTTTTATAGGCATTTTCTAGAGTTTTCAATATTTCTTAGTTTAATAAACGGAGAACTTCTGCCCAATAAATAGCGTATCTCTAACGTACGGTTAATTGTGGAAAAGAACATAATTCTTGCTTCACAGCAGAGCCTTTCATATTAACTGTGTAGCTTAATTTTTTTTCTTTGGGAGTTAAATTACAAATTTTAAATCTTTGGGTTCAGCATTTTGTATTCTTAATTCTTCCGCGGGGGGTCGAAGGGGAAGGGGCCGTGATAAACTAGACTCAGAAGGAATTCATTGTGACTCCGCCTTACATCTGGTTAAAGCCACAGGAAACGACCCTGCCTCGCTTTGTTTAAAGACGTAGGGTTCTAGCGGGCTTTTTCTTTTTTTCTTAAGCTTACCGTGTTCCAGATACTGCACAGATCTATTTTATCACACTTGTCATTCTCATTTTTACAGCTATGGAAAGTGCGTCTCAACTTCAGTGCCTTGCCTTGGGTATTCGACTCAGCTCACCGCGCCCTCATCAGCGTTCCCAGTCCCCGCCGAGCCTTTGCCGACGGTCTCGCTTCACCCAGGCCAACTGGGGTGACGCTGGGGGTGTCTTCGGTATTCGAGCCTGGCTGGGCGTGAGGGCCCCAGGACCAAGTCCCACGCCCGAACTCGTCCGGCTCCGGGTCTGGTTTTTCCCATCCCCCCAGCTTAGCCGGTTGGGCGACCGAGAAACCATAGAACTGAAACAGCCCAGAGCGTCACTCCCCTGGCCGCCAAGCGCTGACGCCGCGCCGGGGGCGGGGCCACTGGAGGCCGTGGGGAGAGGAGGGAGAAGCCGGGAAGGGGAGGGCTGGCCGGCCCTGCAGCGCCCCGCCGCGGCCGCGGCCGGAAGCGGTCTCGTCGGCCCTGCGGCGCTGGAACCCTGACGCACGGAGCGAGAGCGAGAACGAGAGAGAAAGGGGTAGAAATGGCGGCTCCGCTCGGCTCCCGCTGAGGAGGGCGAAGCCGGCGGACGGTCTGTGCTGTCAGCTTGCAGTATTGCTCCCGCCTCTCGCCACCTGCCTTCTCGCGCCGACTTCCCTTCCTCTGCCCTGCTCTCCGCTGTCCTTGTCTGCGCTCCGCAGAGTCTGGGCCGGCTCGTCTCTCTCCGCCCGGCTCGGCTCCACTGGCCCTGACTGCCCGGCCGGCGGGCCGGCCTTACTCGGCTCTCCCGGGAGTGGCGGGCGCGGCGTGGACCCCGTCCTCCTGGCTGGACCATGGTGAACACCCGGAAGAGCTCTCTGCGCCTTCTCGGGTCCAAGTCTCCTGGGCCCGGGCCTGGGCCTGGGGCCGGAGCAGAGCCCGGGGCGACTGGAGGCAGCAGCCATTTCATCTCCTCTCGGACCCGCTCCTCCAAGACCCGCGCTGCCAGCTGCCCCGCCGCCAAGGCCGGGGGAAGCGGTGGCACCGGCGTCGCTCTGGACGAGGCCCGGGTAAGAGCGCGGCGTCCCGAGTCCAGAGGCTTGGAAGTGCCGGCCCGGCCGCTGGGGCTTTGTCTGGCCAGGTTGAGGGCAGGAAGCCTCTAGTGGAGACCGCTTGGGCGGCTGGAGACAGGATCTGCGGGTGCGGTGGAGGGTGGCACTCCGTTGAAGGGCCTCGATTACTAACCCTTTTGCTTTGCTGGCCTGGCTCTTTTGTGTAAATAACAGTACTTAAGTCCAGAGGAGAGGAATTTGGGGTTCCTTTCGGGGGCACCCGAACGATCTGCTTTCCGTGTCCTTGTCCTGTCTCGGGGGAATTCTAGGGGAAGCAAGAGCAAAAGGCTAGGGTCCTTGGGTGGAAGGGTTGGAGAAGTGAAAGTTTTCGGAGGTGTCAAAGCCGTCTTGAAAGTGTGTCAGTTCCTGCCGCTGTCTAACTCTAGCTTACTCTCAGTTTGGGGGTGGTTCAAGTTCGTGAGGAAGTGAGCAGAGAGCTCCAGTTGGCAGCCAGGCAGGGATGCTGCAAAAAGTTTGTAGCTGCTCTGACACCAACTTTAAAAACAAAATCAACACTATCGCCTCTCTAGGCAGGAGAGATCAAACATAATATTGTAGCTGAAGAACCAGCCAGCCAGCTAAGCAATGTTCTAATAGGGACCAGAGCTTTCAGGTCACAAAAGGAACATGTTCAAAGAAACAAGTCGGATGTTTTGGACAGTTGACACTATTATCCCAAAATTGTTTGGTTTCTTGGATGTCTCCGTTTTTGTTATGGTAATATCACAGAAGGTGAATTAACACCATCGTTGTTATACAATTGCAAAAGTGACATTTGAAGAAGCCGGTGATGATTTAGTTTTTTTAAAAAAGTGGTTGAAAGATCTTGAAATTTTATTTCCTGCACGGTAAAACAAAGCTAGTGCAGGTATTTATCGTTTTAAAGGAATTGATACATTTATGCTATTAGATTGATTCTGAATGCAGAGAAGAATGTTTGCTTCTGTCTAGAAAGAGATTAACTTGCTAAGTAACTTGGCTAAAAAATGCTGTTCATTTAAAATGTTCTTTTAAATTTACACCGTTTTGTTGTTTTTATGGGAGAGAAAACAATATTTTAAGTTCTGTAGGGATCTACAAAATTGCGGTTTGTGTGTGCTTTTTCTGTGTTTCATACTGTTTTGACACAAATCAAAATGGATCTAGGGAAAAACAACGGAAAAACTTTACTACACTGAAATATATGTATTATATCTTTGAAAATGTTTTTGTCTTTTATTTGCTAAAAATCTGGAAGTTGTTTTTAGAACTGTCCTATTTAATAGACAATTTGGGGGGCTTACCGATCTCTAAATCTGAAAGTTGAGCCAAACTATTCAGTATAAATATTCTGAAGACTAGGCTTTCTGTACAAACTACTCCAAGCATGTACAAGCTTCTTGACTTACTAAAGCTATCATATATTTTAGAATAAAAGCAAATTTAAGAAAAAGGTCTGTCCTCTACACTTGAGGACAAATATTTAGAGTGTAAGCATTTAATTGTATCATGCTATGAATGCTTACTCTATTAGAGCAGTGTCTAATTCATCTGAAGCAATTAGCTCATCTATCAATGATCAGTTTGTGGTCCCATTTTTGAATTCATAGCTATCATGCTGTCCTTACCCCCTGAGGAATAAGGTGAGGTAATTTGTCAAGCAGCTGTTATGGAGATGTTAAAAGGCAAGAAATCAATAATCTAATGCAGAAATGAACATTTAGTAGCTTTTAAATTGCTAGAAGAATGAAAGATATTAGAGCTTTTTCTAGAATGATACTAATGAAACTTTGTTTTAAGGACCCTTAAATGTTTTAAAGACAATAAATAACAGGCTACTGAGGACTTACTTTGAAATGTTTGTTTTTCAATTTTAAAAAGATTTATGTTATGGTTTTAGTAACTGATAGTTATCTAATTGCTTTTCCTGATAGATTTCAGAGAGTTACATCTTATATAGTGATTGGACCTTTAGAAGATGTTATAATTCTGAATTTATTAAGTTTATGGATTATATATTTACGAAACAGGTTGTACATTTTTTGCTGTATATTTCTGAAGTGGATTGATTTGAGTCTGGTTAATTCTTCCTTTCCAGTTGATTTTTCAGAAATTTAGCACTCTTTATTCATCCTTTCTGTTGTACCTAAAGGCATGGTCTTTGTCTGTGGGGTCTGTAATAGACATTTGTTAGTGTCTATAAAGTCTTATTTGATGGCAAATGGGGTTGCCCATATTGTTGCTTTAGAATAGTCTCATTTTTATAGGAAAACGTGTATTTATCTTCGTTAAGACATGTAGTTGAAGAGTTTCCCCTTTTTCTGTTTTTGTACTATGTTCTTATGCTTGATGCTGATTTTTCCCTCTTTCCTCTGTGTTTTTAGATTATTTCATTCAATGTGTTTAGAGAGATTTCATTTGCTTTACAAAGCCATAGCAGCAAGAGCTTTTCCTGTAGTTTGCCTTTTTGACAAGAGGTATATCTATAGGATAGGGGAATAAGTAAAGGATACGTTCTACAGGCTACTGGAATGATTTGTTTTTCATTGTTAAGGCTTATATTTTTATTATTAGTTTTGATATGTAAAAGGCTATTCTTAATGTATACAACTCAATGAGTTTGGGGATAAGTATACTCCTGTGAAGCCATCACACTGTCAAGTTTCCTTGCTCCCTTTGTTATTATTGTATTATTATTATGTTTTGTGGTAAGAACACTTAATATAAAAACTACCCCCTTAGAAAATTTTCAGTATACAATACAATATTCTTAGCTGTAGACACTATGCTATATAGTAGATCTTCAGAACTTATTTATTTGGTATAAGTGAAAGCTTGTTGCTGTTGACCATTGCCTCCCCATTTCTTCCTCCCCCTGGCCCCTAGCAGTCACCCTTTTACTGCGAGTTTGACTATTTTAGATTCCATGTGTAGGTAGATTATACAGTATTTATCTTTCTGTGACTAGCGTATTTCACTTAGCATAATGTCTTTCAGGTCTACCCATGTTGTCACAAATGCTAGGATTTCCTGCCTTTTTTTTTTTGGAGACAGAGTCTCGCTCTGTTGCCTGGGCTAGAGTGCTGTGGCGTCAGCCTAGCTCACAGCAACCTCAAACCCCTGGGCTCAAGGGATCCTCCTGCCTCAGCCTCTGGAGTAGCTGGGACTACAGGCATGCGCCGCCATGCCTGGCTAATTTTTTCTATATATTTTTAGCTGTCCAATTAATTTCTTTCTATTTTTGGTAGAGACGAGATCTCACTCTTGCTTAGGCTGGTCTTGAACTCCTGAGCTCAAACGATCCACCTGCCTCGGCCTCCCAGAGTGCTAGGATTACAGGCGTGAGCCACCGCGCCCGGCCGGATTTCCTGCTTTTTTAAGGCTGAATAATATTCCATTGCACATACATACATGTAAAAATATATTCATCTATCATCAGACATTTAGATTGTTTCCATATCTTGGCTATTATGAACAATGCTGCAGTGAACATAGGAGTGCAGAGGTCTTCTTGAAATCCTTTTTTCAATTTCTTTGGGTAAATACCAAGAAGCAGGATTGCTGGATCATATGTCAGTTCTATTTTTGATTTTTTGAGGAACCTCCATACTATTTTCCATAGTGACTGTGCCATTTTACTTTTCCACTGACATGTATCAGGATTCCCTTTTCTCCACATCTCCCCAACATTTGTTGTCTCTTGTCTTGGTAAGAGCCATCCTGACAGGTGTGAGGTGATAGCTCATTGTGGTTTTGATTTGCATTCCCCTGATTAGTCATGTTGAGCACGTTTTCATATCCCTGTTGACCATTTGTATTTCTCCTTTAGAGAAATGTCTATTCAGGACCTTTGTCCATTTTTTGATTTTTATTTTATTTTTTTTGCTATGGAGTTACCTTATACACTTTGGAATTTAACTTATATATATTGAAGTATTTTATATATTTGGGAATTTAACTCCTTATTAGATATATGATTTGCAAGTATTTTCTCCCAGTCCGTAGGTTGCTTTTGTGCTCACACTTTTTTTTTTTTTTTTTTTTTTTGAGATGGGGCCTTGCTCTGTCACCCAGGCTGGAGTGCAGTGGCACCATTGTAACTCACTACAGCCTTGAACTCTTTGGCTCAACTGATCCTTCTGCCTCAGCCTCCCCGGTAGCTGGGACTCCAGGCATGCCACCACACCCAGCTAATGTGCCCACACTTATTAAATGTCAAGTTGACTTTTAGTGCTATGTAGTTAGATGTGATTACTCCTGTATACTGTGGCTTTTTTTTTTTTAAGCATGCATAAAGCTTGACCTCTTTAGGTCAGCTAATCTGGCTATCGGTTATTAGCGTTTATTTGTTCCACCTAGGTATCACTCCCAGCAAACAATCTAATACTGTATTCACAGAACTGGACAGCAATCTTTGAAAAGTATTTTAAGTCTTTTTCTACCTCTTTGTTAGGCCTGTTTGTTAGTACTTCTGCTTTGTCACTAGCTGTTCAGGCTTTTTCAGATGATCATTGATTCTGAGTCCCCATCTTGTAAGGATCAAAATAAATATTTTGAGTTATTTTATAGGCAATGTGCTATGTTACTTTTAATTTAAAAAAATCTCTGAGTCCTTCTTTAATATGGTGTTTTATCACCCTGTGCTTCTTTTCCAACACTTATGCATTTGCCAACATAACAAAGTAGAGTGGTCAAAGTTGAGGGTTAAAAATATGGAAAAGTCATTTGAGAGGGAATTGTAATGATGTACATAACTCTCAGGTGAGTAGGGAAAAATACAAGTTCCTCAGAGTTAGAGCAAGTTTACTCTTAAACTGTATCAAATTCAGGAGGAGCACAATTTAGGTGATATTGAGCAACTTGACAATGTCTCCTGCTACAGTTTTGAACTAAACCAGCAGTGGAGTTCATAGGATTATCTCTGGTAGCCAGCTGAAAATGCAACTTTAAAGAATTCAATTATTGGCTATTTCTGTAGTCCAAATACACATGCATCCTGTTGTTTGGGTCATGGATGAAATTTATAACACCTACAGAAGTGAAAACATATTAATTCCTTAAATCATTTCCCAGCAAGTAGTCTTTTTTAAAATTTTTTTGGCAAACAGTCTTTTAAGCATTTCTTTGATAGGTTATTTATTGCATATTCTCTGAATACCTGATTATAGATAAACTCGTAGCCTCTGGAAACCAGCTGGACAGGTGGTAGAAATACCACTTGTTATGAGAATTAAGGAGGCCAACTAGTGTTTGCACCAGAATGGAAAGTAATCCTATCTGTTGAAGGATCTAAATGCCATTTTACTTTGAATTGTATGTTTGGCATTTCTTTTAGTACATACATAATGACGTTTTATTTGTGTGCATCATCAGTTACATTTCTGTGCATAATCGACTTGAGTTGATTTCTTGATGTTTAGGTTTTCTTTATACTACTTTTTTTTGCCTCCCAATGGCGGAGGATTTTGTGAAAAATGAGTTACTGAGTAAAAAGCATTTGGGATTTTTGGACAAAACATTATATAGAAGTAGCAAGGGGAAAATCATACATGATACGTGTTAACTTAAATATAAGCTAGATCTTTTTTGGGAAGTAAGCATATTATGTGGTTTACATCAAATGATAGAAAAGACATGTACATTAAGGTTAAAAGGGTATAATTTGTATGAGCTTTTAGATACTTTGAGTATATGTTGCTGTCAGATCCTAAACTTCAGATGCTTTTGAATTATAACTATTTAGTATTAGATAATTTTTTTAAAAACATTTTCAGGTTGTTATTATAGTTTTATCTGGAGGTAGGATATATACCTTTGGTTAAAGTCTTTCTCTCCTAGACTCTTCCATTAGCTCCATAAGAGTAGACACTGTATCTTATTTTCCCCCTAACTGCTGTATTCCTAGGGCCTAGCCCAGCATCTGACACAGTGAAGATGCTCAGTAAATACTTGTTAAATGAATGAATGAAAAACATATTGAGGAGCTCTGACACATTTTGAGAAAATCATGATGGTAAGACTTGGAGAAGAGAGGATAAATAAAACACAGCCTCTACCTTTAGTACTGTAAGTGTGCATGTGGTATGCATATGAGAAATTATTAACAAAGTAAATTGATTCTAGGTAGGTGCCAAATGAATAACATAGATAGTATGATAAGAATTCTAATCTTTTACTCACTGAATGTTTTGATGAAACTTTTTTTTCCATGTTCTTTAATGACAGAGACTATTATGTTGACAGCTGTATCCTGAGTGCCTACAACAGTGCTTGCCAGACATAGGGTTCAATAAATTTATTTATTTATTTATTTTTTTAGAGACAGGGTCTTGCTATGATGCCCAGGTTGAACTAAAACTCCTGGGCTCAAGAGATCCTTCCACCTCAGCCTCTTGAGTAGCTGGGATTACAGACATGGGTTACCATGCCCAGCTAATTAATATTTTTTGAATGAGTGAATGGAAAATATGCCTCATTTTAAATTATTTTCATATTGAAAATCTTTCTTTTTTGCTGTATTTACTTGTTGCATTTTGCCCTTCTGCCCTTTTGGTGGTAGCCTAATAAGAAGAGGAAGGAGTAAACTAAGATTTTTTGGCATCTCATACATGCTAGGTATTGTTTAATGTTCTCTTATTTAATCCTCATAACAACCCTATAAAGCAAGTGATAGTATCCCCATTTTTTTTTTTTTTTCTTGAAACAGAGTCTCGCTTTGTTGCCCTGGCTAGAGTGAGTGCCATGGCATCAGCCTAGCTCACAGCAACCTCAAACTCCTGGGCACAAGCAAACCTTCTGCCTCAGCCTCCCGAGTAGCAGGGACTACAGGCATCTGCCACCATGCCAGGCTAATTTTTTGTATCTAGATATTTTTGCAGCTTCATCTTACAGAGGAAATCTTAGTAGGGACCGTAAAATGTGGTTCTTTAGATGACATTAAATGAAAATACCCTTGTTTATCTCCTTCTTGCAAAAGCTTTCTTTATCTTCATTTATGTTTTGT
>CAUYSK010101276.1:0-43774 GCA_963575035.1 Avahi laniger
GAATGTTTTAGCCACATCTCAGGGCCCTTCACCCCCCCCACCGCACCCAACAAGGCAGCCCAGCTCTCAGCAGTGCCCCAACCCCCACAGGTGGGCTCTCTGGGGGCTGCGGTGAGGCCCAGGCAGGCCGGAGGGCACCACTCTGACAACCCAGCCAGAGACGAAGGAAGGCAGTGCTGGCAGCACACACAACTGCAGAATGACCTGCTAAAGAATTAGGTTGAAAATCCATCCATATGATTACAACTATGTTAAAAAAAAAAAAAAAAACCAAAAATCTGTGTTCGGATACGTCAAAAAATTATCAGTGGTCATTTCACAAAGGTATTAGGCTATTAAGTATGAAACGTCCGATTTCCTTCAGTACCAAGTTTGACAGTTGATATTTCTGATGATTCACTTTGACACCTCTCATTTTATTTTTCTTGTGAAGGTACATCCTCGGTCTTTTTTTTTTTTCTTTCACTTCAGCTTCAAAATCCTCAGTCTTTCAAACGCACTGTTTGGCTTGTGATTATCTTACAAAAATTTTTGTAGAACAATTTTTGTGAAACCATGGATAAAGTCAAAAATTCGTGTTATTTTCAAATATGAGTTCCGTCGTGGAACTAATTGCTATGCAGACAGCTCAAAATATCAACGAAGTGTTTGGGAAGAATGTGGTTAATGGACATCAGTGGTTTGAGAAGTTCCATTCTGGTGATTTTAATCTTGAAAATGAGCCACGTGGGAGACCAGGGTAGATAATAATGAGCTGAAAGCTGTAGTGGAAATGAATCCATCTCAACCTACGCATGAATTAGCAGCAAGGTTTGACGTTACTATTCCAACAATATTGGACCATTTGAAACAAATGGGCAAGGTAAAGAAGCTGGATAGATGGGTTCCACATGAATTAAACAAGCGTCAGAAAAGAAATCATCTGGAAGCTTGCCTTTCTCTGCTGTCACGACATAAAGGAGAACCATTTCTACACCATATTGTTACATGTGATGAAAAATGGATTCTTTTTGACAATCGAAGTGTTCAGGAAGACGGTTGGATAAAGATGAGGTGCAGAAACACAATCCAAAACCACCATACTCATCAAAAAAAGCTAATGGCATCTATTTGGTGGTCCAGCGCTAGTATTATATACTATAGCTTCGTAAAACCTGGTCAACTGATTACAGCGGATGTCTACTGCAACCAACTGGATGAAATGATGAGGATACTTGCGATTAAGCAGCCGAGACTGGTCAACAGAGACAGGCCAATCCTCTGGCAAGATAACACTCGATCACATGTCCCACAAACAACACTGCTCAAACTACAGAGGCTGGACTTGGAAACTCTCTGTTATCCACCATATTAACCAGACCTTGCACCAACTCACTACTCCTTCTTCCAGGCTTTGGACCACTTCTTGCAAGGAAAAATATTCCATTCTCAAAAAGCTGTGGAAAATGTCTTTCACAATTTCATCGCCACTGGCTCTCCATACTTCTTTGCTGCCCACATAAACCAGCTACTGTTAAGATGGCAACACTGTGTCAATAGTTTAGGCGCATACTCTGATTAATTGTGCTGCTTCTTGTTTGAGATATAAACTACACTTCTGATTCGAAATCGAACATTTCATATTTAATGACCAATAAAACTACAAGAAATCTGTCCTTCCTCCATCTTTAAATTTCCTTCAATGCGCCATATTTCATGACGAAGGAACATGTGGAGCTGGGAGGGCGCCAAGCAAGAACATCATCAAGCCCTGCAGCCCAGCCCACACTCCTCTAGCTACGGTCCTGCCCAACCAGCCCCCAGCCTCAGAGTGTTTTCTCAGGATATTTCCAGCTATCAAGAACAAAAATGTGAACAAACACAAAAAAAGATATTTTTACATTGTAAAAATCCTCTGAGAAAAGGTGCTTTGAAACACAAGCTGTGCCGATCCCCCTCATCCATCACCAGCCCTGGTTCCCAGCACTGCCCACCTGCGCCGCCCAGCATCTGCCAAATGAAGTCCTTCCAGAGGGCTCCCTGCTTTTCTCATTTTTTTCCTCTCTCATGCTCCAAACTCAGCCCCTAAGGTTAGGCAAAGGTCCCACAGGCTCCCAGGGCAGTGGCATCCTGCACAGCAGGGTTTCCTCCAGGACGGAAGCCGCACAAGGAGTGCACTGTGAACAAGCTCCACACCCTGCCGGGAACTGGCTCTCTGTGCTTCAAGAATTGTCTTGCCTTGGCCGGGCGTGGTGGCTCACGCCTGTAATCCTAGCACTCTGGGAGGCCAAGGCGGGCGGATTGTTTGAGCTCAGGAGTTCAAAACCAGTCTGAGCAAGAGCGAGACCCCATCTCTACTAAAAACAGAAAGAAATTAATCAGACAACTAAAAATATATATAAAAAATTAGCCGGGCATGGTGACGCATGCCTGTAGTCCCAGCTACTCTGAAGAATGAGGCAGAAGGATTGCTTGAGCCCAGGAGTTTGAGGTTGCTGTGAACTAGGTGGACACCACGGCACTCACTCTAGCCAGGCCAACAGAGAGAGACTGTGTCTCAAACAAAAAAAAAAAAAATGAACTGTCTCACCTTGAAAAGGGCATCATGTCTCAGACACTGGGATCAGAAATAAAATGGGCTATGAAGGGGCTGCAGGGAGAAGGAGAAAGGCCTCACTTCCCTCTCGTCACCACCTGCCCTGCCTGGCATCCTGCCCAGGGCCAGCCGTCAGAGCCAGGTCCAGCACGAGGGACCTGAGTGGGGTGGGGGCTCCTGGGAAGACCCTCTGTGGCAGGGTAGACATCCAGTGACAACAGGCAGGAGCTACAGGCTAGCCAGAGGTTGCCAGGGTAATGAACGTGGCAATAAATGTGGCATCTCACCAGAAACTGGCTAAGTTATAAAATAAAGCTTATTTGTGGCGAACGGCAGCTAATAGGCTTACCTTTTTGTTTTCTTTAGTCTTTCGAACATTTCGATGGGGACCAAAAATGTTTTGCATTCCAAAAGCCTTCCTGGACCAGTCCCTCTTCTGGGTGCCCAGCGGGGGCTGTGCGAAGCTGGCTTCAACCCTGTAGCGGTCCGCTGGGATCTTGCTCATGGGAGGGGGCAGGGTGCCGCAGTTGACACTGGACCACCCATCAGTGGAATCCGTGTAAGACTCCTGGTCACTGGCGTGACCGCACTGCCACTCCTGAAGCACGTGGACTGGGAGCCACCGCTGGCTGAAACCACAGCTGGCACCCGCGGTGCCCCTCTTGGGAGGAGGGACTGAACTCCGACAGGAAGCCAGGGGCACCTCCACATGAGAGGCTGGTCCTAAGTGCTTGTTTAAGTCCCGGAACCTGTCAGTCTGGGGAGTGACCTCAAGTGGGGAGCTCCCATCGGGGTCGTGGCAGAAGGCCCCGTTCCAGGGGGCCCCCCAGGGCTGCGTGGCCCTCCCTCCCGCGCCCTCCCATACAGTGCTGCCACCTGGGCCGTGCCTGCTGGAACCCCCGCCCAGGTCGACCACCAGGACCCGGCTGCTCTTCTCCTCCTGGTTGAAGTTCCCGATGCCGCTGTCACTGTTGCTGCTGGTGCTGTTGTTCTGGTGGGCATCAGCGTCCCCATCCAGAAAGGCACGGGCCCGCACGCCCTCAATCAGCTCGCCCATGTCACGGTACAGGACGGAGATGAACTGGAGCACAGGCAGAGAGGACACAGGGAACTCTAAACAGCCATTGGTGTCAGGGTCAGCCGTGCACTCAAACCCAAACCGCCGGGCAATGCCTTGGTGGATCTTGTGATTAAATAAGTCTGGGTCCACCATAAACACGTGGCAGGAAGTCCGCAGGGCACCTTCCTCCTCCTGGGCCAGGCTCCCATCGTCACTGGTCTGCATGGTCACCAGCCCAAAAAAGCGCCTGTCGTCAGGGCACACAGCACTGAAGGCCAGCTTCTCAGCCGGGTACTCGGCCACAACCCTGGCCTTGTCGGTGCACAGCTGCACACAGTCGTGCACGATCTTCATCGTCACCAGGGAGTGGATCTTCTGTTCTGCCCGCAGGCGCCGCATGCAGCCGCGGATGGCCTGCAAACTATCGGACTCCAGGCTGGAGCTCCTGGAAGGGAGTTCAATAGACCCTAAATAGCCCACGACCATGGCAACGTTTAAAATACTTGCATCTAACCCAAAATCGTCATGATTTTCTAGTCCAATACTGAAAACTGAATCATCATTAATAACTTTCAATACTTCCTCCTCAGAAAACATGTGGGGATTTGCATTATTTATACTTTCATGTCCAATATCAAATTGAGCAGCGGCCGACTCTGAAAGAGATCTTTGTTTCAATTTCAAGGGCTCTGAACTGCCTGCACAGAGGCTCGGATTTTCAAAAATCATATTGAAAATTCCACCAGATTGCATTTCCTCCACGACTCGCTCTGCTCTGTTTATACCTAAGGCTTTAGAATCAAGTTTGGGCTTCAGCCAGCCTTTTCCTTCATAAAGTCCGCCTTCTTCGTCACTGGAACAGGACTCTAAGTGGCCGACACCTTCACCCACCACCATGCGCAGGACGCCAGAGCACTTCCCGATTAGTTTCACTACATCTTCATGAGAAGCTTTTTTCACATTAATTTCATTGACAGCAAAGATCTGGTCTCCAGCACGGAGGCCTACAAAATCCGCAGGGCTCCCTCTCATAACACAGCTTAGCACACAGGGTGCCTGCCCAGAAAGTGTGAACCCGTAGCCGGCCCTGCCCCGGGCAACTTCCACGTTCCGCACCCGAGGGGGCAATGGCCGCCTCCCCGGGTCACCCGCTCTATACATCCCGATGTGCTTCCCAGGCAAGAAGCATATTTCCTTATTCCAGCTGATCCATGCTCCAGGGAATGCTTGATGCTATCATATTTTTCTTGAAATAATGCCCTAAGGAAGAAAAATAATAGCTCATTATTCAAGATTCCGCATTTCTATGCTTACTGGTATTACCTAAATGTCATCACAGAAAGTCTCTAGGTGCCACATAACTGTCCAGGTGAAGGAGAAGCAGTATCTGTGTACAATAAATCTTAAAGTCAGGCTAAGAAACTTCCTTTCAAAATAGAAAACACTTCCCTCAACTGCATCTTGTTAGGGGGCTGATTCCGACCAGGCCTGCCGCCTCGAGCAACGGTGCGGCACCCCAGCAGCTGCTGCTTCCGGTACCACCCCAACACCCGGTTATGGAGGAAAAGGCCTTTCCCGCCCAAAGTGTGGGCCACAACCCGACAGCCCTGCAGAAACACAGACTCCGGCTCCCCCGCAGATCTGCTGCCCCCAAATAGCACTTGGCAGGATGGCAGAGTCCAAGCCTGAAAAGCAAAGCCTGCCACACACGGCACCTGGACACCCCCAAGACCAAACCCTTATTGGGTCACAAATCCCCTCTACAATCCCCCTCAGGAGAAGGGGTCACCTTATAGTCACTCATGTCCCACAACCCTCCCATAATTAATTTATTTTGAACAAAGTACCATGTGGGGAAAACACACTAGTCTGAAACAACCTGAATCAATACTGCAGGGTCACTCAACAGAGCAAATAAAAGCAACCAAAAATAGCAAAGAAATGCAATATTTAATTATGTCATTATTACAGGAGGCATGACTTCAAAATTGCAAGTTATTGGCTGTCATTGAAAACAAACCTGCCAGGTGCCCAAGACTACACCAGGTTCAGCGATGGCTGGGAGGAGTCACAGACTCAGCACAGAGGCACACTCAGGGCCAGGATTTCATAGCGAAAGTGCACACAGCACAGTCAGCAAAGGAAAAGGCACCTGGGGCGAGGTCCGGAGGAAACCAGGCTCGAGCTTCCAGATTCCTCAACCAGGGGAGACGCACAGGAGGCGCTTCATTCCCCCAGCAGCAGGTGCATGTGAAGTGCTGTCACCAGGGAAGCCCGTTAGACTCAGCACCAGGGTTTTTACTGGGGGCCGGTCACAGGGGCGACCTCTGCCTGGCTCATGCTGAAACTCCAGACCCCCAGGAAGTGACAGGGGTTCAGCATAATCCTACTGCACACAGCTGAGGCACAGGGAGCCTCTCGTCAAGTTCCCAGACGACAGCCCGTGCCAGCCTGGCACACACCCTCTCTCAGGAAACAGTGTCGGGCCTGCCACGTGACTCTCTTCTGCGCAGGACCCTTTAAAGGTCACTTTAAAAAGCAATACAGTAAATCTACGGTCCCCAACTCCTGGGCTGCGGACCAGTACCGGTCCGTGGCCTGTTAGGAACAGTCGCACAGCAAGAGGTGAGCAGCAGGCAACCGAGCAAAGCTTCATCTGTATTTCCAGCCGCTCCCCATCACTCGCATCACCGCCTGAGATCCGCCTCCTGTCAGATCAGCGGCGGCATTAGATTCTCACAGGGGCGTGAACCCTACTATGAACTGCACATGGGAAGGATCTAGGTTTCTTGTTCCTTATGAGAATCTGATGCTTGACAACCTGAGGTAGAGCTCAGGCAGTGATGCTAGCACTGGGGAGCAGTTGCAAATGTAGATTATCATTAGCAGAGAGGTTCGTGCAATAAACATAACGCGCTTGGATCATCCTGAAACCATTCCCCACCCCAGTCTGTGGAAAAATTGTCTTCTACAAAACCACTCCTTGGTGCCAAAAAGGGTGGGGACCACTGCAGTTAGCAATTATGTTGTGAAGATCCAAAATATAACAGAGAGTAGTTTTTTAAAGAGCACACATTTCTTAAATGTTTTAAAGTTGTTAGAAGAGATTCTTGTGTCTTGGGATAGTTTCCAAAGACAGAATCATAAACAGATTCAAAGTAACAAAGTAATTTTTACACAAACACACACACAGAGAGAGCAAAAAAACTAAGCAAAATGGAAAGTCTATTATTAGATGACTCCAAAAGTGGAGTCACTTAATATAAACACTGACATACATACATACAGGACACATATTTAAATAAAAATTTTTTATATGTAAGAGTGAAAAATGAACAATTTATCTATAAATTACTACATTATTCCATATCTGAGTGGTGCTATATGACTAATTTCAATATTATGACTGGACATTTAACTACTTAATATTTATCATTAAAAATGTATATATTAGAGTTGGCCAAGAAACATGTTTTGGGATCTTCTCATTCACTGGCTCTTCTTCACGTGGTGTGATGGGCTGGCTGACAGCCCCTAACACACCCATGTCCTAATCTCCAAACGTGTGGATGTCACCTCCCATGGCCAAAGGAACTCCACCATGGCAGAGGTGATCAAGTTAAGATCTCAAGATGGGGAGACTTCTGAGTGGGCTCCCTCCCATAAGCATAGGGTCAGAGTCAGAAGAAACGGCCAGGGCCAAAGGAAGCAGAGACAGAGGCCTGCAAGGCCAGGCCCTGGGCCAGGACACATAGCCTTTAGAAGCACAAAAGTCAAGGAACTAGACCCTCCCCAGAAAGCCTCCAGAGGGAACCAGCCCTTCCAACAGCTTGCCTTTAGCCCAGTCAGACTGATTTTGGACATCAGACCTCCCACATTTGTAGGAGAATAAATTTTTGCTCTTTCAGGCCACTAGGCTTGTGCTAATTTGTCTCAGCAGCCACAGGAAACAAATACTTCACTGGGGGTGAGAGGAAGGGAATACAGTGCAAGCAGGGAACAGTCTACATAAAACATGCTCAGAAGTGTATCTGGCTCATGGCAGACAAACACATCCAAGTTGCTGCTGGTCCCAAGGTAACTGCGAGTGCTGGTCAACGCTGTCACCTGCTGCAGGGCCAGAGGCCAGCCAGCCTCTGTGGTTTCCTCCAGGAACAGAAAACCTCTGGCTGTCTCTTCCAAACAGTAACAGACACTGTCCCATGAGAGCTGTGATCTCTCAGTTTATATGCACTGTTATTTTGCGATTCACCTGACCACTGAGGAGCCCTCTCGCTGTGTGGATTAACTGTCATCTAGGAGGCTCCCAGATATTTCTATTAGACTTCTGCCATGTTCCTCTGCTTATTAAAAATAAATTGCTTCTAATTCATAAAGTAATATCTTAATTCCTATAGTCATACTTTATAAGTTCAGGCTACAGTTTAATTTTTCCTTAAACTGTGTCAATTAATAGTAAAACTAGAAGAACAAACAGCGAAATGCAGAAGAGGCTGTGGGGATTCCAACGCGGACTTGCACTCCCACTGTCCGGGCTGCTGGGGAAAGGCAGTTCCCAGGCCCTCTCTACCTCCCAGAGACTCGGATTTGGTGGGTCGCCACATCACAGCCCTGCCTTTCATCAGGAGTCATAACCATGTCACACAGCGGGTGTCCCTTGTCCCAGAGCTTAGGACCAGAAGTGTTTCAGACTTTGGATTTTTCCTGATTTTGGAACATCTGCATATTCATAATGAGATATCCTGGGGACAGGACCCAGGTCTAAACGTGAATTCATTTATGTTTCATAGACACCTTATACACATAACCTGAAGGTAATTTTATACAGTGTTTTTAATAATTTTGTACATGAACAAAGTTTGTATACACTGAACCATCAGAAAGCAAAGGCGTCACTATCTCAGCCACCCATGCAGTGTCTTGTCGGTGCTCAGAAAGTTCGGCTTTTGGAGCATCTCGGATGAGGGCTGCTCTGCCTGCACTATCTTCCCTTCCTCATTTGTCACTCAAAATTAACCAGTGACCTAGAAGCAAATAGTGCTACCATGACACTTCCCTATTCCTTTCCAAAGTTTCAATCTGGTATAAAATCTGACGACTTCCTCCACTCACACCACCAAACAGACACCTGTCCCGAGCCAGGCAGCATCCCGAGCCTGGAGATGCAGGGGGGTGGTGCGGCCGGGTGCACAGACCCGAGCACAGTCAGCACCAACCATGCACACATGCTTGGTGCAGGAAAGAGAAGATGACCCTACTCGGCGGAGAGTGTCTCACCCCACTGAGGACAAGAGAAAAGGTCAGTAACAAGAACAAAACAGCAACATAATCATAGCCATGAATGGCGCCTGCCAGGCTCTGTGTGGGCCACTACTCTCAGGATCTGTCACGAGTAACTGGGGTCATCCCACACATCCCTCTGAGATCTGTACTATTATTCCCATTTTGCAGATGAGGGAATGGAGGTGCAGAAATATAAAGTAACTCGTCTACCATCACAAAGCTAATTAACGACAGTGGCAGATTTGAATCTGGCCCATTCTCGGCTCACCCAGACAGCAGGGCACCTTGCACCCTTCCCAACTAGGACCTGCCCACCGGCAGACCCTGGCCCTACACTCTCCCACAGGCATCAGGTCCCAGCAGCCTCCTCCGACACCACAGCTGCCAAACACACCCACCCGGCCCCACCACTCCACCATCCACATCAGGGACATGCACACCCTGGAAGACCCGACACCCACCCCCACAGAGACACACCCTTGCAGAAACACGCTGGCCCTCCCTGTGTCTGGCCGCCCACCAAGACCCTGCTGAGTCCCTGGCCATTCTCCCTTCCCCTCCCCAACCCAGCCTCATCTGGATCTGCCCTTCCCAACATAGCAGGATACGCACCACAGGGGATGAGCTGGCAGGTGCTGATCACCAAGGCCACTTCAGGCCACTTTACTGGACCAACAACATCTGCTCCACACTTTCATCCCTGCAGGGGCAATGCCTGCTAGAACAACCCTCGTCCTAACCTCTGGGTCTTGGCTCCTTTACCCCACTCAGGGCATCACCACGCGCCAATGATGTGCGGGACTCCAAGCCAGGCTGGCGGCTGCAGCATAAGGAAAACAGTCCCTTCCTGTGAAGACCAGGGGTCGGGGCAACACAACAAGAGTGCCAGCTCTTGCCAGAGAGGCCGTCCCAGAGCCACAACCAGGCAGGGAGTCTGAGCGTGAAGGGCCCACCAAGGGCTGAGCAGGGAAAATGGACAAAGTGTCACAAACGTTCAGTGGAAAAAGGCAGGTCTTGTACGAAGGCACCAGAACCCATCCCAGACTCCTGAGAACAGGGAGTGCCACGGTCCACTGGGTCATCGAGAAGCACACCCCTGCGGGCTGGCCATTCTTGCCAATACCTCATGCCCAGATCCTGCATGACCAGTGTGTATTGTTAACTCTGTCCCCAAGACTTCCAGCCTGTGCAACTCTGAAAGGACAGGGTGACCAGAAAAAGTAGCAATACAAACTTGCCATCTCAGGGTGACGGTTCCCCTGGAGCAAGGCGGGTGCTGTGCCCTGATTGAATCTCTCTCACTTGGGAGGAGAGCTGCTCACGGACACCATCAAGTGTGTTTCTTTCTGTTCTCCCATGACTGAAGTGTGCTTGGCCCCGTCTAGCTGAGTGTGCGGGCATTGCAGTTTGTGGGAGTTCTGCAGTTCTCTCCCATCAGCAGAGCAGATAGATGACTCTTCAGCCAGCTCACAACCTTTAAAAGCACCAGACAGGTGCTCTGTGCATGCCGCACACACTGAATCCAGAGCAGCCTCCAACATTGCACCACCTGGCCCTGGCGCAGCGCTGTCAAGCCGCACAGCTCCAAGAACCCAGTAAGCACCCACAATGCTTAAGTACCCATGGTGCCGCAGCCCCTGTGCGTGCCCAGCAAGTGTCCACGATGCCACAGCCCCTGCGCAATTTCCTCTGCCCAGGAGCCCCCAGACACCCTAGTGGGGCTGGCCTACAGCGCAAACCCACCCTGGAAAGAAACATCCCCTGCTCTCTCAAAATGACTCTTTGGAACTTTGGAAGTAAAGAAGTGTCCTTTTTTAAAAGGACTTCTCGTCAGGCAGTTATGTTCTGAGTGTAGAATTTAACATTCCCTCCTTCAAACACCAGAATCACTTAAAAGAGTTCTACTAATACAAAGAAACAGGCTGCTGTTTGTCCACACCCATCGCAGTCACCTTCCCTATGCCAGGCACTGCTCCAGGCAAGAGGCAAAGAACACAGATGCCAAAGCCCCTGGGGGAGCCAGCCTGGGGCAGCCCACCTCTAGCCACGCCATAACCACCGAGAGGGAGTCCGGGGGAGCATTCCAGGCAGAGTCCTTGGACTGCAGGGCCAGTTAACTGGAAGCCAGCCCTGCCATGTGTGACCTTGGCCAGGTATCCTCATGTGGGCTCAGAGGAAACCCAGGGCTCATTCCCTCAAGCTGTGAGGAGTAAATGGGATAACAGGACAGGGGTGGCACATGGACTTGAGCTGTCATTGTCATCATTGCCAGTAAACTACTGGCACCTGAGGAACCACAGGGCCTACATGGATAACAGAGAAGACAAGGCAATGCCCTGAGGGCAAGGAGGTGCTGCCCATATCCCTCACCTGCACCCTCTCTTTTGGGACGTTCTCCACAAACCACACACTCTCTACAGAAGCCTCAGTCGTAAGCCCCAGTCGTGAGCACACACAGAAGTGTGATCACAGGAGGTTTCTGTGTGCCCCACTGCGGGGTGCTCCCGGAGGGAGGGCGGGGCACACCCACTATGCACCTGCGAGGCAGTGAAGGAAGGAAGGCTGGCTGAAGTGCTCTGCACTTTCTCTAAGGCTCCCGACTTAGTCCTTTCTACCCATATTTTCTAAATTTTCAGAAAAGAATAAAAATTACTTTTGTAATAAGGAAAAAATGTTAACTTAGGAGGGCTGGTGAGTTTGTATACATAGGCCATCATAATCATGAACAAAATGCCTAATTCCCACTTTTACAAAAGGCAGCATGGCCTCTTTTTCCCATTAAGCAGGCCCCACCCCACACGGTGGCCACAGTCACGTAGGCCCATATACAGGAGATGCCACCTAACAGCAAGACATGCAGCGAGGGCCAGTCCAGTGAGAGGATGGCGGCAGGCGGGCATGCATCTCCGTAAAGGGTGCCTGAGCACGCGAACCGGGCACTCAGGAGAAGTGAACACCGGGCTTCCCCCAGCCCACACCCACCACCACAATCTGCTCAGCACCGGCTCAGGAAAGTGCGCAGAAAGGACAGGAAACCAGACAGAAGACCGACCAAGCTCCACTGGGCACATTTCCAAGCTGCCTAAAGTGACAGGGTCTTAGCCAGGTCTTAGTCTTAGCCTCCGGAGAGAAAAGCTGGAGTCCACCCCCAATCCCTAACCCCAAGCATGTCACCCCATTGCCCCTCTCCAGACCCAATTCCCCAGCGAGCACTGTCTGCCTTGTGCCAGGTCCACATCCACAGGTGAGAGACTCTTCACTTCCACCCACCAGAGCCGCCCAGAATGTTTCCCACACAAATTGATGTGCCGTGCTCACGGGCTGGGCTCCAAATGCCAGGCCCATACCTGCTGCCTCCTCGGTCACCTGCACCGGTTCCCCGAATGTGACCTGTGGCAGCAATGCCCCCCTAAACGGCTGAGGCTTTAAGACAAGGCAGGCTGACACCTTCACGTCTGAGGAAGGGAACACTCACCAAGAGCTTTCAGAGACCAGTAGCTGACTGAAAGGCACCTGTTTATAAGCAAGGCAGGACAGAAAGCCCCAACATCAAATTCCAATCATACCAACAGAATCTAAATGACCCAGGAGGTTAGGACTGACGCTCCATGAGCATGGCTCCCACAGTTACACTCCCCCACACACCTGCACTCCCGCTGCACTGTAGGGCGGCTCTCCCAGGAGAGCTCACCTGTATGTCTCCTTCTCACCTCATCCTTCTCTAAACTCATGTCATTCGAGTCGTACCTCCTACCACCAGGCTCTCCTCTGAGCCCACCGCCCCATGGTTTCTGACCGCTAGCGAGCCAGCTGCTCACACCTCTGCTCCTGTCCAGGTGAGGCCTACGGTCACATGACGTCAAGTGAAGACTGTTATGTGTAACTGAAGGTACAGACCAGTTCCTCTAAAGAGATTAAGCGTGTGCTTCATGGACCCTCTCATGGAACTGGGCCTCTAGGAAGTTTATAGGCATCATTCCTCCCTCTTCTGAAGAGAAGGGCTCATCTCAAAGAGATTTTGGGGTAAAGTTTGTCTGATGGAGTGAACACCAATGAGATTCACAGGAGGCCCACAAAGTTTTTAAGAAAATTCTATCAGCTGAAACACTGCCAGCTTGAACAAAAGAGGACAGAGGTAGTATAAAATGAAAAGTCGGCACTGGACCCCAAAATTCCTACTGGCAGGAAGTGTAACTGTCTCCATAAGCAAGAAAATGTTTTAATAGTACTTTTAGTTTCTTTTGTTTCAAATGAGTGTTCAGTGTTCATATTATAGCTAGAACTGGCTGCTCTAAGTGGCCTTGAATTGGTGATATTGTGGGCAGTCAGTTTTATCTTAACATCAGTAACTTCGCAACAGCAGACTCAATAAGATTTGCTGACCAAAACTTTGTAACTTTCTGTTGCGCTGATGCATTGCTTTTGAGTTTTTTCCCCAGAAATGGTGGAATCTCCTCACAGCCACAAGGTAACTGCTATACAAAGGCTTACGCCACCTGTTTGCCCAGAGAAGACAAGATAAGCGACACCCCAGCACAGATTGTGCCCAAGGACCAGCTGAGCCGACCATCCCCACATTCCCTCTGCAAGAATGACCAACATTAACCCCTCACTCATTATACTACTAAAATCCCTGCCCTGAGAGGGAGTTACCCACCATTTTTTGATCATGGGATGTATGTACTAACTTGATTTCTCACTGTGCTTGTATGTCCTGCACTTGCCCCAAACACGTAATGATGCTCACCCCCCTCACGCATTATTCATTTCACCTCCAGAAAAACCCCAATTGTGTTGGTGGAGGAGGCAGATTTGAGGCACTTTATACCTCCTTCCTCCCAGTAGCATGTCTCCTGTGATAAATCCTTTCTTCTTTCACAATCAGCATTGTCCCAGTAATTAGCTTTCTGTGCAGCCCTTGTGGGTTCATTGACAGAAGCAGGCTGAGGAAATGGCCCAACTGCAAACAGGTGTCATCTGTCAGGAACAGGAGCGCAGCTCAGAGAGGAATGGGGGGCACAGAAGGCACAGGAGAGCTATTATTCCCAAATCTTGAGATCTAATCAAGGAACTTCCAACATTTGCCGGGCTGGAGTTCAGAACCGCTACACACCTGTGAGTCCTTTCTGCACCCCATCTCCCCTCACAGTGAACGGGAAGGTCAGTTTACAGTGTTTCTGCTGTCTGTTCCGTGACTATATCATGGGTGTGAGGGGCAACAGGCTAATCACTTGTCTCTTTAATCTGCATCTACAGATCAAGACAGAGTGTCCTCCAGGAACTGTCCTTGAGGAACTGCAACCAGGTACCTCATCCACACCTGGAACCCATTTACCCGATGAGCAGAGGACTCTGAGCCGGTGCTGTCAAGGAAGGACGGGGGAGGGGCATGTTTTGCATGTGGGAGGAACAGGAATCACTGGGACGAGTGGTGGATATGACAGTCACCTCTGAGACAGCCCCATGACACCATCTCCTGGTCACCCAGCCCTTGGACATCCCTCCCCTTGGGTGCAGGCTGGACACAGTGACTTGCTTCTAACACACAGAATGTGGCAAAAGTGATGAGCTATCACTTTCAAGATCAGGTTACCAAAAGTTTGTGGCTTTTGTCTTGCTCACCCTAACCCTCTTCCACACCGAGGTAAGTCAGCTGCCAGGTTGTGAGCTGCCCTGGGAAGCCACCCCCATGGCAAGGAACATATCTCCCTGGCCAGCAACCAGCCAGGACATGAAGTCTGCCAACAGCGATATCAGTGACCATGGAAGTGGATCTTCTGAGGCCGCTAACTGCCACACTAGCACATGTGGCAGTGAATCCTCGCCCAGTGCAGCCCTGGCCAGTGCCTGGATCACAACCCACTGGGAGTCTCACCAGACTCCTGACCACAGGAACCAGGAGACAGCAGACACCAGCTCCTGTGAGCTGCTGCGTTCGGCGGGCACCTTTTGGCGCAGCAGTAGATAACCACTTATACGTGTGGACATTATCATTTGACTTGATACTGTTCCTGCCATAAGTAAACACAAAATAGCACTGTCTGTATTCCTAGGTGGCGATGCATGATCAGTATTTTCAAAATGTTCCCTAAAATCTAATCTGTGATGATGTGACTGAGGAAACCATGCTGCAGGCACCGGAGACAACCTGACTACAGAATGGGAAAAACTAGCTAAAAAAACAACTACCTCACAGATCATCACCCCACAAGCTAAGCCCAACTATCCCACTTTTCAAATGAAAAAACAGGGGCATAGGCACCAGGACTGGGACTCGCAACACACCCCAGCTGTCGTCCTTTCCCACTGCACACGAGCAAGTACCTGTGCAGAAGGTGACCACTCTGGAAGTACACATTCCTAAAATTATTCATCTGGTTCACAAGAGTCTGCCTCAATTCCTCAGCAGCTTCAGCTCTCAAATTTGAACATAAACAGCCTCAGTTTAGGACGCAGATCAGTAGCCACCAAACTTATTAGTATGTGTAGTTTTTGAATAATTTATTAGGCTAAACTGAAGAGTGCCATACATAAAATGTTCCAGTTCAGCATTTTGTCATTGTGCAGAGTTTTTGTGGGTTTTTTTTTTTTTTTTTACAAAACGTCAATTCTTGAGGTTTTAACATTTCAGGTCCAAAGAAACCCAGAGGCCAAGAGCGGGACACATATGTAAGGCGCCTCGAGTCTGGCCGTGGAGCAAGTCCCCTTTCTCCCTCTTTTGCCTCAGAAAGATTCAATTCATTGCTAAGCAGCAACACAGGGATCAGGTACTGAGAAAAGAATTTACTCAAAAAGTAAAGCTGCTCTTAGAATTAGGATGTATGGCAAATATGAATGACTAGGAGAGAAAAATAAGACAGGAAAAGAAGAACCTGAAGACTGCCAACTTTAAAGATGCTTCATTTCTCTGAACACATCAGAAAATGAATATAGACTATTATTACAGCCAAGCAACAGCAGAAGGAAATGGAATTCAGAAAATAATATAATGGTGAATAAACAGCTATGCTAAAATCATACTTCTCACATAAAGAAAGTTAAAACACTGGCTTAAGATTCTCTGGCTCCTTCTTCCTTCGAGAGAACATATCAGGGCATGGCCGTTAGGTGGGGGTCCCAGGCCCCCAGGAAGACAGGTCAGCTCAGCTCCTCCTCTCCCCTCCCTCAAAAGCAAGGTCGAGCTCGAGGAAGAGGGGCTTCTCCCCAGGAAAGAAGACCCTGCAGACTCCTCCATATACCTAGAGCCCACAGAGCCAAAGAGCCTCCAGGGAACAGGTGCTCACAGGCGTCGGAATATCATCTTACTGCCAGTTCAGGACATCACAAAGATACAGGGGCCACTCTGAAATAACTTTTCAATTCATGTGACATAGGAGCACCTTCTACATATGAAGGGATGTGGGAAGGGTCTGATTGAGGGAAGAAGGCAGCTGGGCAGGAGGGAGGTAGCCCCCAGGCAGACAGGCAGGGGCCACCAGCACCGCAGCCCAAGCCAGCTCTGCTCCCTCGCCCACCTTGGTCCCCATGTCACTGCTCACCCCGAGTGAGGGCCACACCTCCTACTGGACGCCCTGGTGCCATCCACTGTCCCACCGACCCTGCCCTCACCTTCCTCTGGCAAACAGCCACGAGCTCATTGTCCCTCACCCCTGCCCAGCACTTCATCCCACTGGGTCCAGCCTGACCCCGCAGCCCACCTCGAGGGGCCTCCCTCACCGTGTCCCCTCAGTCAGACCCACTCCCCATGGTCCAGGCCGTGCCACTCACTCGCCCACGCAGTCAGGAGCTGTCTGGTGGCTTCTGCAGCAGCGCCAGGTGGACAACTATGAACAGGCAACCAGTGATGGCCACACAGGCCGGTGCACCGTGCACAGCAGGCCAGGGTGGGGACACACGGGAGGGTATCACTTGTGAAGTGACTCCTTGCTGAAACAGCCGTCCCTCCCATCCCTGCTGTGGCTCAGCTCACATCCCACATCCTCCCTGGGCCCCCCTCTTGCTGTGCCTGCCATCCAATCTCAGCACAAGGGCATCTTCCTAAGTCCTATGGGCCTTTCAAATGTGGAGCTCCATCCAGACCACAGCCAGGACCTGCCTGAGGGGCCACGACCAGTCCCGGGCGTCAACCCAACTCTGCAGCCCGTCGGGCGGAGCCTGCCCTGCCAGTCCCTCGGCCCACTCTGGGCCTGGCCTGGTCACTATCTCATTGGAGACAGTGGACACAATGCCCCTCTGGCCAAGATGGAACCATGGAGTGACATTCGATTTCAGAAACAAACTAGTGTTCAGAATCTTTGAAACACCAAAGGTCAAACCAGCTCGATTTTCCTTTCCATTTTTATTTGATTTTCCCTTTTTATCTCCCATTGATATTCATTTCTGTTTGTGGTTTTTAAACCTATGCAAAGTGAAACTATAAATAGAGCTTCCAGATTTAGCAACAAAAATACAGGACCCCAGTTACATTGAATTTCAGACAAACGACAAATGACTTCTTAGTGTATGTCGCGAACACCACGAGGCAGCATCTTATTCGGTGAGCAGGAAGTGAGTCCACCACACGCACTGGTGCCTCCATGGTCTCCCGCTATCCTGTCTGGAAACACCACCGTCGTGCCCCAGCCCCCAGTCCCAGGGACACAGCCCCAGCCTGCCTCCTCTCTGCAGGCCAAAACACCCAGGAGAGCTTGAAATCTGCTCTTTCATCCACTCCTACACGAGCTTCACCCATCCACCCACACCTGTTCGTCCCTCTGGGAGTCAAGAGGGAAAGACCCAAGTGCCATGTCACTGTTTGCTTCATGTCCTCATGAGTCTGAAGAGACCCTTACTCTCAGTGCCCGACTCTCTCGAGGAGACGGCGGTACTCTGCAAGTGCACAAAGTCCTGCCACAGGGCAGCTGGGAAGACCCCACGGAATGAGAGAGGAGGGTGACCAGAGCAGAGTCCCTGCCACAACCCCAGGGGGCTCCTCACCTCCCCAAGGTCTCAGCAGGGTGTGGTGGCACAAATGCTGGCCCCAAGGGCACCAGGGCCTGATCCCCAAGAACCTGTGAGTGTGACCTTATTTGGAAAAAGGGTCTTTGCAGATGGGATTCAGTTAAAGGATCTTGAGATGAGGTGATGATGCTGGATCATCCAGGTGGCCCTAAATGCCATCACAAGTTCCTTAAAAGTGGGAGGCCGAAAGGAGATGAGACACAGAGACAGCCACATGGAGACAGAGGCAGGGAGCCTGAAGCCAGCAGGAGCTGGAAGAGAGAAGGGTCCTCCCTGGAGCCTCCAGGGGACTCCAGGGCCTGGTCTTCAGAACAGTGAGAGGACACATTTCTGCTGTCTCAGTCCCCTAGCTGGGGATGCTCTTGTGCAGCAGCCGCTGGAAACTGACTCTAGGGTGGGCCCAGCAACTCCTGCTCCTCCTGGGCCCCCTGCCCAACCCTCATAGTGAGGACGCCGCCCGGCTGCTCAATGCTACATCCATAGGACTGGCCTTCTTGGGTGGCTGGTGTGGTTCTACAAACTCCCGGCCCTGCCCAAAGCACCGCCTGGGAAAATGCATCCCGGGCTGGCCTCTGTTGCACTCGGCTCCAGAGAGCCCATCGCACACCACCATCCCCCAACGCCTGGTGCAGGAGGGGCTCAAGTGGGGCTGGGAGGCCAGGAGGCACAGGCTTGCTTCCAGCAGCCGCCACCATCACCAGCACCGCAGCTGACATTTGCAAGGGTTCCCACCCTGTGCCCCATTGAAACCTCACGGCAACCTCATTGTTAGAGAGAAACTGCACACAGGAAAGTCATTCGTTCCCAAGGTCAGAAAAGACAACAGGGTGGGAGGAAGAATAAAACAGGGGGTGAAAAGGCGAGAGCTAGGTCTTTCTTTTCAGCCCCCAGGAAACCCCATGCACCTAGCCTGGTGCACGCAGGCTAGGCCTGAGATCCAGGGCGCATCTGCCTCTGCGAAATCACAGAAGACTGACCCACTGTCCCATCCTTAAGGCACACATCAGAGGGAGACAGAGAACACAGGTCTCTACCTCCACACCAGTCAGATCTGCCGAGGAGTGAATCTATTCCAGGCTAACACCTAGGCTCTCACTGTCAAGTCTTGTTAAAGGAAGAGTTTTCTTTTAGCTGGAGCAGCTCAGCCCCGATCACCTGATTCTCCAGGTGAGAAACAAGCCAACTGCAAAAGACCAGGGCCTGACTGCTAATCACAGTGCCAGCAGCTCTATCAGTAAACCAACAGTCTGTGTCCCTGCTAAATCAAGATTCAACAAGGGACAAAATATAACCAGCACCTATGGAAGGCACTGGAGAGCTATGGGAAGCAGGCAGACACTGGAGGGAGCTACCCCATGAAAGAAGAGAACTGCACCAAGCAAGATGTGCGTCTGTGCAAACTGGAGCTCAGGTGGAAAGCCACGTCCTCCAGCTCAAAGAGTCAGAAAGAGTTTGGGGAGGGCAGGGTGGCTGGACAGTGAGAGAGATATCAGCTAGCGGGAAGCAGCTAGGAAGGGAGAAGTCCTGAATTCTGTTCATAAACTCTGCCAGCCCAGAACTGTCCACACACACGGTGGCTCCAAGGAGCCCAGCAGAAGGGGCAGCTGGAAGGTCTGTGGCACCAAGCAGAGAGTGCAGCAGAGATTTTACTTTGAGTCCAGAAAAATTCACTTTCAGAACAAAAATTAGCACTCTTCAGAAAGAAAGAATAAGTCACAACAACGACCATCCACATGTCCAGTACACAACTGAATATCACCAAATGGTCAAAGAAACAGGAAGATGTGACTCAGTCAAAAGAAGCCAACAGAAACTGATCCTGAGATACCCAGGTGTTGAAATAAGCAGCTAAGAACTTTAAAGCAGCTAATACATGTGTTCAAAGATTTAATGGACAATATGATCACAATAAACAGATGATATATCACAGTAAAGAAATGGAAACTATAAAAAAGAAGTGGAGGCTGGGCGTGGTGGCTCACGCCTGTACTTCTAGCACTCTGGGAAGCCAAGGTGGGAGAATTGCTTGAGGCAGAGTTCGAGACCAGCCTCAGCAAGAGTGAAGACCCCGTCTCTACTAAAAATAGAAAGAAATTACCGAGACAACTAAAAACAGAAAAAATTAGCTGGGTGTGGTGGCGCACACCTGTAGTCCCAGTTACTTGGGAGGCTGGGGCAGGAGACTCTCTTGAGCCCAGGAGTTTGAGGTTGCTGTGAGCTAGGCTGATGTCATTGCACTCTAGTCTGCGCAACAGAGTGAGACTCTGTCTCAAAAAATATATAAATAAAGGAAATTCTAGAAATAAAAACTACTGTAACTGAAATTTTAAAATTCACTTAATAAACTTAATAGCAGATTGAAAATGGTGAAAAATTATGTTTCTAAGGTGTTCAACAAACCTTGTGTGGGATAAATACAAAGAAAGTCCTCCTACCCACATCACAGTCCAACTGCTGAAAGCCACAAATAACGAGAAAAGCTTCAAAGCACATCACCCACCCACACACACACACAGGAGCAACACAGCTACAACAATGGCTAACTTTGTGTTAGAAACAGCAGAGGCCAGAAGATATTGGAACAACATAGGCAGAGGGCTGAAGAAAAGGAACTGTCAACCAAAAAAAAAATTTTTTTTTTTTTTGAGACACTGAATCGCCCAGGCTGGAGTGCAGTGGCATCTTATTGCTCACTACAGCCTCAAACTCCTGGGCTCAAGCAATCATCCTGCCTCAGCCTCCCAAATAGCTGGGATTACAGGTGTGAGCCACCATGCCAGGCCCCAAATTCTATAACCAGCAAAAATATCCTTTAGAATTGAAGGCAAAATAAAGGCATTTCAGATTAATAAAACATGGGAGAATGTGTTATTAACAGGAAAGAAATGCTAAAGGAAGTTTATCAAGCTGAGAAACAATATCAGATAGAACTCAAATCTACAAGAAGGAATGAAGCACACTGGGAATGATAAATATGTGGGTAAATATTAAAAATACTGTTTTTCTCAATTTATTTAAGATATACATGAATCTTTAAAGCAAAAAATGGAAAAATTACTGTCTTCTGTGATTTGTAACATATGCAGATACAATATGTATGATGACAGCGCAAAGCAGGAGTAAACGGAACTTACCACTGCAAAACTCTTATGTTTTAGGCAGTGTTAACAAAATCAACTCTAAACAGACTGTGATAAGAAACACTTTTCAGACTACTAAAAATTCAAAGAGATATTGTAAAAAAGCCAACAGAGGAATTCAGATGGAATACTAAAAAAAACTGTGTGTGTCTACTTCATACATACACTTATTACATACATACATGAATTTTTTTGAATATATACATTCAGTTAACCCAAAAGATGACAGGAAAGAAAAGACTTAAGTACAACAACAAAAAAGAACTAATAGAAAACAAAGTGGTAAGCATAAATCAACCATATTAATATTCACATTGAATATAAATAAACTAGAGAACTAAAAAATAAAAGGCAAGGAGTGAAAAGAGTAGAAACAGGACACTGACAGTTATTAAAGCTGAGTGTGACTTACATGGGGGTTTCATTATATTCTTCTGTTTACTCTGTATATATTCAACATTTTCCATAATGAGCAACTTTTTAAAAGTCAAATTTGAGAATATTCCAAATCTTATTTGCGTTCCACACCTCAAACTGCTTTGGAAAAAGTTTGTCTATTGCTTATTTATTAGCTAATAAAAAGACTTTAATTTGGGGGATAAACACCAAAAAATGTAAATAGACAAAGCATTCACATTAAAAAGCAAGTTAGGCTGGGCGCGGTGGCTCACGTCTGTAATCGTAGCACCCTGGGAGGCCAAGGCAGGATACCTTGAGGCCAGGAGTTCCACACCAGCCTGAGCAAGAATGAGATCCCATCTCTACTAAAAATAGAAAAAAAGTAGCTGGGCGTGATGGTACACCCTTGTAGTCCCAGCTATTCAGGAGGTTGAGGCAGGAGGATGGCTTGAGGCCAGGAGTGTGAGACCAGCCTAGGCAACAGTGAGACTCTGTCTACACAAAAAATTTTTAAAAAATTAGCCAGAAGTGGTGGTGCACATCTGTAGTCCCAGCTACTTGGGAGGCTGAGGTAGGAAGACAGCTTGAGCCCAGGAGTTGGAGGTTGCAGTGAGCTATGAAGACACCACTGCACTCCAGCCTGGGGTATTGTGTGAGACTTTGTCTCAAAAAAAAAAAAAAAAAGCAAAAAATTGACAGCCTGCATAAAAAAAGCAAGACCCAACTACCTGCTTCCATAGGAAGCTCACTTCAAATGTAAGGACACAAACAGATTGAGAGTAAAAGAATGGGAAAAGCTACAGTGAGCAAGCACTACATGTGAAGAAGCCAGAGGAGCGGTCTTACCATCAGATAGACAGACTCCAGAAGAAAGCCCAGTTCACAGGAGAGCGCAGCCGTCATAGCACATGCCTACCTAGTAAAGAGCTTTGAAATGCACAAGGCCAAAACCTAAAGAACTAAAGGCAGAAACAGACAAATCTACCATCACAGACGGAGATTTTAACCAGTCTCTCACAACTGTTAAAACAACTGTCCTCCCATGCAAAATCAGTAACGATACAGATCTAAATATTATATCCTGTTCCTTGTATGCACCAGGCACTATTTTAAGTGTTTGAATTCGACCTTGAATAATAATGAGGAAGAAAAGTCCTGGTGTCATGGAGGATACAGTCTAGTAAAAAACAGAAAAAAGGGAAATTAAAAAACAATAAAAATCCAAAGTATCCTCAACAATTATCTTCTGAGAGATAAGATCTTACATTTCTAAATGAAGAATAAGACTTTTTTTAAAGTTAAAAAAATCAAAACAAAAAAGAAATCTGGAAAGTTAAAAGAAAGATAATTAAAATAAAATAATTAATGGAAAGGTTGTAAGACAATGCAAAGAAATCCTCCGAGAGTAGCACAAACATCGAAGAGACCAGCAAGAGGAGAAAAAGGCTAAGAGAAATTAGAGAATCAGCCCAGAAGGTCCAACCTCCAAATAAACAGAGTTCCAGAAAGAGAAAACAGCTAAACTGAAAGGAAGAAAATTATTTTAGAAATAATACAAAGTCTTAGTCCTCAGACAGAAGGGGCCCCACAAGTGCCCAGCACAATAAATGAAAACAGATGCCATCATCAGATACCTTAGAGCACTGAGAAAAAGAGCCATCCATGAACTTGCAGCAGGGGAGGTCACATACAAAGAGTGGACATCACACTTCTCAACAGCACTGAAGCCAAAGCAGTGAAGCAACATCTTCAAAATCCTGAAAAAATAACTGTCGAGAATTCTATACCCAGCTAAACTAAAAGGTAACTGGAGAGTAAAATAAAGATGTTTTAAAAATCAAGGACAAAAAAAAAATCTATGTAATGTTTTTAGGTATCAAAAGAGGACTTCAGCAGAGCAAGCAGTGAGGCAGGACAGAAAGAGGCACCAGACGTCGGACCCACCCAAGACAGAGTGGCACACAGGGAGCTGCGGTGAGCACTGGACCCAGGTCTCACGGAAACCAGATCAAACTGGAAGAGAGGGGTCTCCCAACAACAGCCACAAAAGGGGGGCAGGGGTAGCACCTGGAAGGAATGAAAGACAGGTTGTCTCAACAGGTGAATGACTGCCACAAGTAGCCCAGGGTGTGTGAGAAAGGGCCCAAGCTCAACGGCACTATTCGGCTCAACCATGAGCGGTGCTTAGAGCCACACAATGTGAGCAATGGCTGCTGAGGCCACCAAAAGAGGTGACATGATTAAGATGGGCCAGGTGGGAGGGGAGGGGTGGGCGCTTGGGGGAGTGCTGAAGCCTCCCTTCAATTGTTGGGAGAAATCAAACGATCGGATCTAAAATAAATTTTAAAAGAGTGGCTTAAACAACTGTAAATACCTGAGAAAACAGCTGGCTCATCTGAGCTGGGGCAAAGTAGGACTTGCTGTCAGATTTTCCACCCTGCTCCAGTCCTTCCTCAAGCACCCCAGAGGGCAGCTGGGAACACAGCCAAGGGACACACAGGAGATGAAGAGAAAGACACATGTAGGAGCACAGGGCGTGTGTCTGAACGACCGTATGAACACATCGGGTTTACCATGATCACAGGCTTGGGGACGGCAAGGCTATGGGAAAGCAGAGAGGAAGGAAAACACAAAGGACAAACTCCATGTGTCTTTTCTCGCCCATTGAAGTCCAGACCCTCGGAGACAGTGGAAGGGAACCTCTCACATAGTGCTCCTCACCTGGAGCCACGACAGGGGCTCCTTCCTGGATGTACCTGGGAACTGCTGGAGTGGTGGCCTTCCCGAAAATTACAGGTAAAATTGCACGCGCACATGTGGAGAGTGCTTCTGAAGTAAGACTACCATTCATCAGGCTGCTGTGGGAGACGGTAACCACCACCTCCCGAAACAGCACGGATCGAGGGACCCCTCCCAGCCCTCTCACCACTCGCACTCACATCCTGAGCACATCTTGGCTTCCCTCCCGGATGCCTGTTCCCAGGATGGCTGCAGCCTCTCCTCAAGGGAAGGGAAGTGAAACCACAGGTCCTTGCAGATACAGGTGCGGCAGAAGCCCCTCAGACAGACCCCACCTAGCAGCCCAGGGAAAGTGCTCCAGATGGCTGCTCTTCAGCACAGAATGGGAAAAACCGAAGTATTAAAAAGTGAAGTCAGAAGCATTGTGTAGGCTGAACAGTGATCCCCAAAGATATCCAGGTCCTAATCCCCACTGGGAACGTAATCTTAGATGGCAACGGGGACTTTGCAGATGTGAGTAAGTTGAGGATCCTGAAATGAGGTTATCCCAGGCATGTGAAGACAAAGAAGAAGACAGCGATGTGATGAAGGAAGCAGGGAGGGAAGGGGCCATGTCCTGTGGGGCCCTGAGCCAAGGCATGATGCAGCCCCCAGAGGCGCCAAGGGGAGCGAACGTGGCACAAGTAGCCAGGCAACACTTTGGTTTCACCCATTGATGCTGATGTCAAGACTTCTGGCCTCCAGAACTGTGAGAGAATACACTTCTGTTGTTTTAAGCCACATTTGTGGCACTTTGTTACAGCAGCAATAGGAACCTAATACAAGTGCAATCAGAAAGCAGAATGTTTACAGGAATTCCACCAAATTCAAATAAAATGTAAAATGCTCACGGCTTCATCATGTTTTGTGTGCTTGTGGCCCTGACCATGTTAAGTCCTAACTAACACATTGTTTTCTTCCTTCAGCCTGCCTGTTTGCTTGGCTTGTGTCAGACAAAGATAAATATCAAAAGACAACAGAATCAGAACACTATCAGGCAACAGCTTCTGCTGCAGGCAGGCAGGGCTGGCAGTGGAGTGTCCCCTTCCTCTTGTGGCCCTGAGTGCTGGGCCAGGGCCGCTACTCCACCTCTAGGCCTGCCCAGCCCCGCAGTCTCTCTCCACTGCATCCTGAGCAGAGGGCAAGAATGAGCCAGTCCTGGGCCCTCTGCTGAGGGTCCCCCTCCTTTCTGCCAGGGGCTCGGTGCCCCCCTTCTCACTTCCTGACCCACCCATGACACTGCCCTTAGAGCACCCTGCCTATCGGTCCTCCCACTGCTCTACCCTGCCACAGCCATCCCTCCTCACCAAAGAGAAATCCAAGCCTGCCTGAGGGCAGGTTCCAGCCTCCAGGGACTTCAAGGACAAAGCTGGACTTGTAGTTTTAAAGAAAAGACCCAGATAGGCATGTGCACCAGCAGGCAGCCCCCCAGCCCCAGGCATGCAGGCTCAGCCTCCCGCTGCCCTTTCCTGGACCATAGCCCTCAGCCAGTGTGGCCTTCCCCACCTGAACAGCATCCCTGGCACCAAGGTCCCATGTCAGGCCTGGGCACCTAGTATCTGTCACCTCAAGTCCCCAAAACTGGTAAGGTGGGTATTTTTATACCAAGTTTTCAGGGAAAGAAACTTCACAGTGATAATTACATTTCTAAAGTAAAATTTAAACACATTCCTTCTCATTCAAAATCATTTTTGCCCTTCCCACATGGCCTAGTCTAGGCTCAGGTCTCAACTCTTTGGCTGGTTTGCAGGACTTTCCCCACGGTGGCCTCCCTGCCCGCAGGTGTCCTCACCCTCTTCTCCCCAGACCACCCAGTAGATTCCTAGCTGTGAACTGGTAGGGCTACTTTCTTGCCTGGGAAGGCCGCCCAGGGCCCGTCCCCTGCAGGTCTCAGAAGCGCCCTTGACAGCACAGTGCAGTGCAGCCACGACAATAACCCTCACGGACTGTGGGGAGGGCTTTGGACAGAGCCACTCATAACCCTTGCAGTACAGTGAGGAAACTGAGGCACAGAGGAGGTGATCATCTGCCAAGGGCACATTCCCAGCAAGTGACCAGGCAGTTGAGAGGCCAGATGGTCCACTCTGGGGCCAGCTCCCTTTCCATAATTCACAACTCTGGGGCTTGCTCTGTCTACACTCCACAACTCTGGAGCCCCTCCTCTGTCTACACTCCACAACTCTGAGGCTGGCTCTCTCTACACACAACTCTGGAGCCTCCCCCTCCTGTCTACACTACACTCCACTTCTCTGTCTCCACTCCAAAACACTGGGGCCCTCACTGTCTCCACTCCACCGTCTACACTGCACACTCTGGAGCCGCCCTCCGTGTCTCCACCCCACAATCGGCCCGCACGGCGGCCGCAGTTCATTTGCAGAGTTTGGTCCCCGGAGACGGCCCGTGCCCGAACAATGCGGCCGCCTGCTAGGTCCGAGAGGAAGTCCAGGCCCCGCCGCAGCCCGCCCGGCCTCCTCCTGAGACCCCGCCGGAGGCCCCGCGCCGGGCCGGGCCGGGCCGAGCTCGCGGAGAGCGTCGCGAACAAAAGGAAGGAAGGAAGGAAGAAAAGAAGGAAAGAGGGAAATTAGGAAAGGCGGCAACGGCGGGCGGCGACCCCGAGGGGACGGGCCGGGCCGCGCCAGGGGGGAACAGGGACCGGGTGGCCGGGCCGGGGGCGAGGACCGGGGCCGCGCCGGGGGGCCGGGCGGGGGGCGCGAGCGCGCCCAGAAGAAAGAAAGAGCGGGGGCGGCAGGCCCGGTCCACCCGCCTCGGCTCGGACACCTACCGGGCCGCGCCGCTAGCTCCCGCGCCGCCCGCTTCGCCGCCCGCGCCAACCGTCGCCGCGGCAGCCACCGCCCCCCTGGGCCGGGGGCGGGGCCCTAAGGGGAGGGGCGAGGACGCGGGGAGGGAAGGGGCGGGGCAATGGCGGGGCGGGGCGGGGCCTGGAGCGGAGGAGAGGGACCTGGAGGAGAGGGACCTGGAGGAGCGGGGCGGGGCCTACGGGGGGCGAGGCCGCTGGGCTTGCAGGGGGCGGGGCGGGCACGGGAACTTGCGGAGGAGCCGGGATGAGGAGAAGCGCGGAGCGCGGCTTCCGCGAGGTTCTGGCGACCGTGTCGGGTTATCCGGCTGTTCTCCGGGCGGGCGCTTGTTCCCGGGCCCCCGAGGGAGCTGCATTCTTTCTCCGCTCTCGCGACTCGCCGAGGCCCGGGCGGTCCCACCCGGCTTCCGGGCCCGAGGAAAGGGGCCTGTGGATGCGGGCGATCCCTCCAGCGGCGCCGGGGCCAGGGTGAAGGGCGCTGCCGGGCGCCCACTCTGCCCCAGACCCCGCGCGTCCCCTCTCCGGCCTCGGGCTGAGCTCCTCCCGCCACCCCTCAGGCCTCACCCTCTTCCTGTATCTCTCCCCGGCGGGTCTCGTCGCCCCTCCTCGCACTGCACGCACCGTCCCGCCTGTCTGCGCCCCCCTGGGTGCGTCGCGTGTCTCGTCCGACTTCAAAACTCCCTCCCTCGTCTCTCGCTCCCTCTTCATCGCTGGTCTAGCGCGTTTGCGCAGGATCCCGGGGGAACAGGTGGCATTCTGAAGTAGTAACGTGAGCAGACTCCCTTATGGCTCCTAGTTACCCGCTTGGCCAGGGAGTAGGGAAGCCACGGGGGCGGTGCAGGACTGAACCGGTGACAGCAGGGAGGGGAACTGTTCCCAACTCGAGGGCAGCGTGGTTAGGAACCAGAGGGAGAGGGAGAAGGCCACCTACCAGTAACTATGATCTGTGGCCAAGGGAGTTAGCCAGCCAGGGAGGCCCAACGCAGAGCCTGAGAAGAAACCCCACTCTCAGGCTCCACCCTCTTGTCTCTGCCTGAGTCCCGCTGGTGGAACCTTCCAGAGCAGAGCCAAGCCAGAAGGAAGCCGACCATGGGGCTTAGGCTCCTGGGCTCCAGGGCCAGGACGAGAAGGGCAGAGAGTGGCCCTAAGAGACGGGAGTACCACGTGCCGGTCTCTTCTTTGCCTCTCCCTTTGTCCCCACACCGCCTGCCTCTAGGTGCCTGGTGGACTTGGAGTGGCAGGAGAGTAAAGGCAGCTCATCTGAGGGGTCACTGAAGCGGTGAGAGGGCACAGACCCAGCAGGGGTGGTGTGAGAAGCTGTTCCCATGGGAAGTAGCATACTGGTCCATCACTGTGGCAGTCAGAGGTCCCAGAAGTGGGAAGAAGTTGTACAAGACAGAAGACAGAACATGCCAGATACTGTGCTGAGAAGAGATGGGAAGGGGAAACTGAGTCCTGGCTTGCAAAGATAGGTCTTACCAATTAAGCTGAATTCATTCTGTCCATCAGAAGGAACTAGACTCACACGACTTTGCCTGAGCCTTGGTGGCTTATTCCTGTCAGTCCCTGGCCTCTGGGGCTCTGCTCCCACATTCTTCACTCCTGCCCCCAGGTAGGGAGAGCCCTAGAGAACCGTGTGCTGGCTCTTGCAGCCTGCCCAGGGCAACCCAGCATTCCCAGCCACATTCGTCAGTTGCAGCAGGTCCAGGCATGGCTCCTGAGTTGCCCAGGGTGGGAGAGATCATCTGCATGGGCTTCAGGCATGTTCCCCGCCCCCACCCTGTGCACTGAGCCCTGCCTGCCCCTGCCAGGGCCTCTTCAGCCTCCACTGGCTGTGCTGGACTCCACGGAGGGAGTCAGGGCTGTCCAAGCCCAGGCTACAGGGGTGGTCCTCCCCACGTCCCCACCATGCTCCAGCTGCTTCCCTGAGCAGGAGGCAGGAAGGCTTCACTCCCCACGCTTTCTCCCGCTGCCGGGCTGCTCAAAAGTGAGGCCACTCTACACAGGCTGTGCAGAGCCATCCCACATTGCTGAACAGGAGGCTAGGAAGCTGCAGCCAGCCCTGAGGGACAGCCTCATGTTTCACTTTTCCCTGCCTCAGCTCCCTTCCCCGTGACGTGCCCTGAGACACAGGGCACTTCTCCCTCACAAGGTAGGAGCGTGCAAGCCATACCCGTCTCTGTTTTCTAGGGAACCCTGGCCCGACAGTCAGAACCAGAGTAACCCTTCTAGAAAGCAGACCCTCAGGAAGGAATTTCAGAGTTGGATTCCCAACCCCTGTGAAGAGAGCATGGACCCCTTGCTGGTGGTGGATGGGGTGTGACTTTGGCATGAAGCAACTTCACAATGACCCCTGCTGCATCAACTCCTCTCTGGGATGGGACGGGATGGGGTGCAGACAGTGTCAGAGGAAGGCCGTGTTGGGGCCTGGAGCTGGTGGAGCTGCCCAGACACAGTGGCAGGAGGACTTGGAAGATCCCAGGCTGAGAACCTGCTGTGTTCCCTGGGAGGTCTCAGATGACACTTGGTAGCGTCCACACAGACTGTCTGCCTGGTATGGGCCCCGTTGATGCCTACAGTCATTTGTTCTTTCTCTTGTATTATTAATAGCTCTGCCTCTCTCTCCAGGAGTCCCATTTTGTGCAATAAAGTGTGTGGTCACCAAAACGGAGGACATGATGCAGAGTGAAAAGGACAAACCCTGTGTGATTGCACTTGCATGAGGTCCCCAGCGTAGCAGATTCACAAAGAGTGGAATTGTGGGTGCCAAGGAGCGATGGGGAGCGGGAGGGGGGTTGTTGTTAAAGGATTTATAGTTTCGTTTGAAATGATGGAAAAGTTCTAGAGATGATGGTGGTGATGGTTGTACAACAATGTAAATGTACTTAATGCCACTGAACTGTGCACTTAAAAATGGTTAAGATGCAGACATTGTGGAAAACAGTATGGAGGTTCCTCAAAAAACCAAAAATAGAACTGCGACATGATCCAGCAATCCCACTGCCGGGTGTGTGTCCAGAGGAAATGACACCTGCCCTCGCACATTCACTGCGCACTAGTCACAGTGACCGAGGTGTGGAACAACATGTCAGCAGGTGAAGGGTAAAGGAAATGTCATATGCATACACAATGGAACACCATTTGTCCATGAAAAAGAAAAAAAATCCTGTCATTTGTGACAACCTGGAGGACACCATGTTAAGTGAAATGAGCCTGCACCGAAAGATACCACATGATCTTACTTAAATGTGGAGTCGAAAAGTGTCCAACTCACAAAGCAGAGAGTGGAACGGTGGTTACGGAGGCTGGGCACGGGCACTGGGAGATACTGGTCAAAGGGTACAAAGTTTCAGTTACACAGGACGCAAAGTTCACGTGACCTACTATAGCATGGTGACTATAGTTATAATAAAAATTACGTACACTTGAAAATTGCTCAGAGACTCTAAATGTACTCATCACAAAAATAGTAAGTATATGAGGTGACAGATATGTTAATTCACTTAATTTAATCATTCAGAAATGTACACGTATATCAAATCATTACATTGTACAATTTTTTATTTGTAATTTTTTAAAAATAAAATAAATTTTAAAATGGTTTAGTTGGTAAATTTTATATGTATTTTACCACAATAAAAAATTTTTAAACAATATTCTCTGAGGGGAGCACTATTTTATTTGGAAACTGAGGCAGGCAGTGGGAGGTGGGGCCTGGACCCGGGTCCCTGGATCTGGCGGGCAATGGGATTCCAGACAGGCGGACGCAGGAGTGAGGTGGACTGGGGGCAGCCAGGTGCTGTCCGTCTCCATGGTGACGACAAGGAGCGCTGGCCAGTGGAGGCTGCTGTCAGCTGCCCGGATGAGAAGCCACATCCACGTCCCTCTCCGGATGGAAGTTAGTGCAAGGGCCCAGTGCCCCTGAGTGCAGGGGGCCCAACCCTTTGCGGAAGGATCTGCGTGCCACGGTAAATCTCTATGGCAAATATTTCTCTAACCTCCCCAGGGCCTGTGGCAACTCGCCAGGAAGGAGGAATATCTTATTTTAGACTTTGAGCCGACACTGGTAGCAGGACAAGGCAAACCCCATCCTGAGCTCTGGATAGAGCCGGGGCTCATACAGAGCTTGACCATCTCACGGGCATCAGTGGGCCTGCAGAGGCCTGGGAATTGGGACAAATACACTGCTCTGTGCCTGCGGTACCTTCCTAGGGCTGGCTGCCCCATGGAGCCAGGGATCCCACGGGAGGGAGGCCCATCGTGCCCCCACCCCAGCAAAAGCAATCCATCAGAAGCAAACCCATATCCCAGAAGGAACAGGGGAAGCAGAGCTGGCAGCTCTGGGGTTCAACAGGATGACCATGCCATCCAGCATTGCTCCCACACCACTGTTTTTATGGATCACATCCTGAGTTCGGCCCTCTGCTCTGCTTAGAAATTCTATCATTTACCTAATATCTTGTCCAAAAAAAAAATCTCTTTCTGCAGAAGTAGCTGGAGTGGCTCACCTTCTCTGCAGCTAAAAACCCCGACCAATTCCTGACCAAGTCCAGGCCAGAAAACATGTCCCAGGAACGTCTTCTCTCAGGGGCAAACCCAGAGCTCACCTTGTTCCCACAAGCCAGAGGCTGACTCAGGAGGAGGCTCAGACCTGCTGCTGGGTCACCTGCGCTCCTGAATTTTCCTGCTGGGTGCCCCAGGCCCTGCAAGGCGCCAGGAGATGATTGGAGGACTGAATGCCCTAACCCTGCCACCCCTCTTGTGACATGCCCCATTGTCCCTCACCTTCTTCCTGCATCTTACCAGCTAGTGATGACTGGCGCACCCCTCGATGGTCTGTGCGTCTGGGCCCCTCAGCTCTCAGGTTTGTGGACTTTGGACCAAGCCTAGGTTGGTGCTAAATTGCACGGCCTTGTGTGGTGCCAAAGACCACAGACTCTGGACCACAGAGCTGGTGCCTGGGTTTCAGTCCTGGTTCTGCTCCTTATTTGTGGCTTAGCCTGGGCGAGCCGTTGTGCGCAGTTTCCTCATCTCTAAAAGGAAGGTAACAGTAGGCCCCCTAAGTTGTGGGGCTGTCACGAGGATTCAGCACCGTGCGTCCACAGCGCCTGGCACATAGGACGTGCTCTGTGAGGACGCGCCGTTGCCACCACCTCTGCTGGCCCAGCAAAGGCACTGGCGAAAGTCGTGCAGGGAGACCCAAATCCGATCTATGTGGCACCAAAGGTGACGCTGCTGCCCGCTGCCCAGGTCACTACCTCTCCTGGGATGCAGGCGGCGCCTCCCACGGCAGTGGCTCCTTCCTGCACCTGCTCCATGGGCAGGACAGGGAGACATTCCACAGCAGGTTGCTGCCTTCTCTCCGCAGGAGAGCGGGTCTTTCCATCAGCACGTGTTACTCTCTCCTCGTCCTACTAGGCAGTGCTCACAGTGGAGTCTTCTAGGGGCTTTTCTGGGTCACACCCCAAAGCAGTAAATAAGAAAGCTGGAGGTAGGAGACAGACACTCCGCTTTGCAAAGCTCCCTGGTGAGTCCCCTGTGTGACCACGAGTGACTGCCACTGTGCCATTTTGGAGGGTCCCAGGTAACCGGCATAGCCAAGTGGGGAGCAAGGCCATGCTCATGGTCAAGTGACCAGCTGTCCTCCCCCTCGAGTCAGCCTCTTACTGCCCTGCTGGGGCTGTCACACACCTGTTGGGGCTCAGTTCAGGGTCACACCCTCTGTGGAGCCAGTGTCAGTCCCTGCCCCAGCCATGGCCCCCCATGCACCGTCCCAGACCCCACACACCTGTCACTGCCCATCACTCTGTGGGGGCATCTGTGCCACCCCCCGCCATGGCCACACACCCCAGGAGCTCCGGGACAGGAGGGACAGGCTCATCTGATGTTCATTTTTCATCAAATACTTCTGAGCACTCACAGGTGCTGGGTAAGGGTACCAGGCACTGCAAGTGGCTGGCCCTGCAGGTGCCACAGCCAGCTCTGTGGAGGGCTGATACTGGGGAGGGGACAGTGACAAGGAAGGAGGGGTTGGGAGAGCTGGGGTGGGAGAGCGGGAGGGCCAGCAGCTGCCCCCAGCACAGGGCCAAGGCAACCAGGTGTGTGTGGGAGCCAGCAAGGCTGGGAGATAGATGCCCCCCTCCAGCCCCCCACCCCGGCCCCGGCCTAGGCCCCGCCCACACCCTGTCCCCGTCTGAAATGCCACCGCTGGCTCCAGGCCTCCCTGGCTTCCGGGCTGAGGGCAGGCCGTCCCCCCACAGCCACAGTTCGCCTCTCTGTGTGTGAATATCACGATCATGAACAGATGAAATAAATTAAATGAAGCATAATGTTGTTTTTAACCAGGACACACACAATTAATTAAATAGAGCATATCACTACTAAACAGAGTTTGTATTAATTAGGGACATTATTACCAAATAGAATATGCATTAATTAACTAGACAATATTTTTTCTACGTAGAACTGACTTTATTTTTCCTAGGCCCCTAAAAGGATCCCTGGGGGCTGCAGTGTCAGGGTGGGGGCACTCAAGGCCAGCCGGGTGGGTCCAGGAAGCAGGAAAGGCTGGGCTGCTCTGCTGGACGTCCACCTGTGGGGCACGAACATCACCCTGCTGTGCAGACCCAGCTCGCAAATGTCTCTTCTTGTCAGAGAACCTGAGCACGGCCATAACAGAATTACCCCTACTGGAAAAATTCCAATTTGGAAAAAACATACTTTTAGGAAAGCGTTTTCCTTCGCAGAAAATAAATATGACGTGAATCAGAAAGCATCACCTCCAAACAAGAAAACAACATCACAAATGCTTTAAATGCTGCTCTTTGAGTCCCCCTTGCATAATCCACAAATGACAGTGTTCCATGGGCACTTTGCCAGCGCCTCAGAGTCTGGGCGCGGCTGCCTTGGAGCCACAGAGTGAGCAGGTGCCATTCAGAGCTCACCCCTTCGATGTGAGTTTCAAAGGCACTGAGTTCCTTTCTTCCCCATGCTGACTCCGTCTTGCCTAGTAACTCCCTAAGGTGTGCCCAGCTGATGCCACAGACCCGCTCGCCCACCAAGTCCCTGAGCCCAATCACAGCCATGTCCCCCGGGGCTGTGCAAGCAGGCTCCCTGAGTAGGGCTCGTAGGCACCAGGCAGCACACAGGTGCTCACCTTGGCCTTCTAACCCTCACACAACCCCATTCATGCCCCTTTACACATGTGGAAACTGAGGCTGGGTGACAGAGTGCCCTAGACACGCCCCTGCAGAGCCTTTCCCCGGGTGCACAGTGGGCCTGGCTGCCGCGGGCTCTGCCTTTCCTGCCCCTAGCTGGTGTCGGCTGTGAGAATGCGCTGTCGGCATCATGGGCGCCATGGGAACCACGGGGAGTGACTGGGCAGAACTGCAGAGCACCGCTGGCCAGCAGGTCACCCCTGTTGACAGCCCCTCTCTGCCCCCAGGAGCTCCACATCCAGTGGGAGACAGGAGGGCACACAGTGACCACCAGGGTGACAAGCGCAGGAAAGGGCGAAGCTGGAGAGGCTGGTCTGGGACTTTGCGTGCAGACAAAGAGAGGTCAGCATCCTCCCACAACTGCAGAAGCATAGCAGGAGACTGCCAGCTTGGATCAGGGCTCCGGAAGGTCGCACAGCAACAGAGGTGGCAGGAGGTGATGCCCAGCCACTGCATCCTGGCGCCTGACCTGGAGCAGGCAGAGAGAGGGTGGCCCCAAGGACCTGGAGCCCTCAGCCATCCCTCAGGGGTGACCCTCCTGCGAGGACCTTTAGGGCTTTTCCCCTGTGCCCCTTCTTCAAGCTATGTGTTCTATGGCAGCAACAGCTGTCCCAGGGGGCTGCTGACCTAGTGTGGTTCGCCGGCCTCATAAAGTGGGCGCAATTATCATATCCCAGTTTTCAGATGATGAAACTAAGGCTCAGTAGCACGTGCCCTCCACCCCCCCACCCCCGCCATGGGCAGAGACAGAGCCAACCGGGCTTGTGACCTGGATCCTGCCGTGTTCTTGCACACCTGGCTTCCCCACAGGGAGGTCACAAGATGCGAAGGGGAGGCAGCAGGGGGCTCTCCCAACCCCAACTCACCTGCTGGAGACTCCCCAGGATTCAGGGCTAGAGAGAGAGAGGAGGACTTGGCAGGAGACTCTTTGAGGTGTCCCGCTGTGGGTGCGCCCTGTGGCCAGGGGTGAGGCGTGGCCTCCTGATGTGTCCACTGCAGGGGGACGCTGGGGGCCAGGAGCTGTCAGCTTGGCTGTGGGCTGCGTGGGAGACCCTCCTCAGAGTCTTTGTGGACAGGCGATGCCTGGGTGCCTGTGGGTCATATTCACATGTCGGCCACACACAAGGAAAAGGTCAAGATGTCAGCTTCTTCACTGTCCCTAAGGGTCAGAGGACCCATGGCAAAGACAGGAGTGGGTCTAGTTCCTCGGGTCGAGGAATGAAACACAGGTCCCCACCCATGGCCTCACCCAAGGACCACAGAGCATTGCATCTGCCAGGCCCAGACTGCAGGACACGGCTCACCAGCCTTGGCACAGTGGGTTCTCCCCAGCTCCTCCAGTGTCCTCACCACCCCACCCCAATTCCACCTACAGGGCCAGCACAGGGAGGGAAGAAAGCAGAACCCCTTTCCCCACATCTAGCACAGGGGCCCAGCCCGAAGCAGGCGGGGGTGGGGGGAGGTGGGGTGCCAGAGGATGTGGCTGTAAATGAGCATGGAGCTTGTATCATTATCTGGGGCTTCAGATAGTGGATTTGGACTAATTCTGAATTGAAACCACATTTGCCACTTGAGTGACAGAAGCTACCTGTTTTGTAAGAGGGTGCAGAAAGCCCAGAGGCAGCTGGGAATTTCAAGGGCCAGAGGATGTTTGCCCACTGCACGACGCTGCAGCGGGAAAGGAGACAGGAAGGAAGCTGCATTTTGGCGATCCCAGGAGCAGTGCCTTTCCAGGGCTCCCACTACACAGAAGTAGTGTCCTGGCCTGCAGCCTGACTGTCCCTTAGGGTGACCGAGCGTCCAGGTTTGCCTGGGCCTTTCCTAATTTAGCGTCAAAGGTCTTGTGTCTCTGGAAGCCCCTCAGTCCTTGGAAAACCAGACAGTTGGTCACCCTCCCTTTGTGGACTTCATGAATGACCAGAAGGCCCCCGGCTGGACAGAGACACTGCCTCCCACACCTTTGCATTTCCTGGGCTGCCTCACGTGAGAGGTGGCAGGGCAGGGTGGAGAAGCGCGGGCTGCCAGGCTCGGACGTTTTCTTCACAGCACCGCTGGTAAGTCATGACGGCATCTACAAAGCCCTGCCCCATGCGCTGGGAGCCCCGGGGCACAAAGACTCTCCCACTGCCCACCAGAAGGTTGGGCTAGGGCTTCCCCAAAGAAATCAGTGGTTTCTGGGAGGGGACACTGCTGACTCTGGCCATTTGAAAACATCTGCTTCGGAAGGCGGAAGGTCGTGTGGGGGGCCAGGAGGGGCTGCCTGGCGCTGACCCTGACAGAGCGGGGCTGGATCGCCCTGGGGGAGGCCGAGGGGCTGCAGCCAGGTGGCCCGTGGGCCTCCTCCTCGCCTGCCACCCATCCATGCGGTTAAGCCTACTGTGTGGGCACTCTGATGGGTGCCAGGGGGGTCACCAAGTGGGCTGCAACCTTGGCCCTAGGAGCTTCCAGGGGCTGAGCAGGCAAAATGACACACGGACTTACAGGACAAGGCAGGCGGCAGAAGTGAGGACCCTTTAGCACCGACAAAGACTCTCTGCCTGCCAGCTGGCATCCCAGCCCCACGGTTTGCCCTCGTCTAAACAGGTGCTCTCTTTGGGCCCAACATTCGTAATCTTCAGCAACATCATAGCTTCCAAGTACACCACGTACCTCATCCCATCCCACACTACTAATGATCTGAGAGGTCATGATGCCACCGTGTGCAGCGAGTCCTAAGTGCCCCAGCTCACTCCCCCCTCAGTTAAGGAAGTTATCATGCGGTCACCAAATATGTGTGCAATCTCACCTCAGAATCTCATTTCGAGAATCTTTTTCCTGGGGCCTTTTCCTGGTGTTAATTCCCCTATCAGTCAGGAAACCCACAGCGCGCTCAAAAGTGGTGCTGTGGGTTTGTTTAACGAAGGTTCGTTCACAAACCTCTGGGAAGGTTATGGGAACTACGGGCAGACAGCGAGGTAGTCCTGGTCTGGCTGCGGCACCTGAAGGCCGTGGGAAGAGAGGGTTATCAGAACCCAGAGAGGACGGCACCTGGGGCCGTGGCCGCTGCAGGGTCTCCCGTTCACCAAGCCAGCCAGAAGCCAGAAGGAAAGCGAGCCCAGCCACGGTTCGCAGGCTCAGCCTTTGGGGCACAGAACCGAGTGCAGAGCAGATCTGCAGAAGGAAGCAGAGACCACCCAGCACCAGCGACAGCTACAGAGGTAGGTGACGTAGAACTTTATAAGCCACATAAGTTGATGCACATATAAATCATAAGTCACATATCCATCAAGAAGAGAATGCATACATTGTGATACTTGAATGTGACAGAACACTAATAGCTGTGACAACAAATGAAATACTGACATAGGCATCATCGTGGATGAATCACCAATGATGTGAAATGAAAAAAAGCAGAATACACCCCAAATGACTCCATTTATATAAGGTTCAAAAAACAGATGAAACTGAATATATTATTTCCAGATATATATGCACATCATCAAACTGTTAAAAAAAAAAAGCAAAGATGTCATTTTATCAAATTCTGACTTCTATTATTTCTGATGAAAAGTCAGCCAAAATGTGCATAATTGCTCTCTAAATGTAATGTCATTTTCCCTGGCTACTTCCAAGGTATGTTTGGATTTCAGGAGTTCGACTATGATGGGTCTGAGTGTGATTTTCCAATTTTCCTGCTTGGGGTTTGTTGAGTTTCTTGGATTTTTAGTTTATGGTTTTCACCAAATTTTGGGAAATTGTCACCATTATTCCTTCAACCATTTTTCTACCCCATTCTCTTCCCATCTTCTGAAGCTCCAATCGCATGTATATTAGACAGTGTGACACTGTCCCACGGGTCTCTCAGGCACTGTTCATCTTGCTTCAGTCTTCTTTTATCTAGATAGATGCTTCATATTGGGTCATTTCTATTGCTATACCTTCAAATTCACTAATTCTCTTTTTAATCATATCCAATCCACTCCTAAGCACATCCAGTAAAATTTTCATTTTAGTTACTGTACTTTTCATTTCTTAAATTCTCATTGGTTCTTTTTATACTTGTATTTTTCTACTTAAATTCCCCCATCTGTTCATTCCTTCTGTTTTTCTTTGTCCTTGGACATATTTATTATATAATAACTATGTTAAGGTTCTCATATGCTAATTGCAATATCTGGGTCATTTTGGGTGAGTTTATATTGTCTGCATTATCTCTAAAGTACGTGATCTATTTCCTCACTTTTTTTTTTTACTGTATTCTGCACATAATTAATGATATGTTGTAAAACTTGTAATTCTTTTATGTTCTTCTGAAAAGTGTTGATTTTATTTGAAAAGGAACTTGTTCTGATGGGACTCAAACCCCAAACTCTGTCTCCTCTATACTGGGAAGCAGCTCAAATCTCTGTCCGGCTTTTCCTGCTTCCAGCTGCTGTACTTCTACTGTGTCCTTTGGGGTCTCCCCCATCCATGTGTGGTTTACCAGTCAGCCGGGGATGGAAAAGGAGTTCACTCACAGGTATTAGGGCTCAACCCTCTGCAGCTGCCTTCATTCTAGGATTTAGAATAGCTTTCCAGCTATATCCTGTTGGACCTGAACTCTATCTTCTGACAATAGGCCTACAGTTTTCCACCACCCCAAGCCACACACAGATTAAGATTACCCTTGGAAAAAAAAAAAAAAAAACAAATCATAGATTTTTCAATCTCACCCCTTGTAGAGCCACTGTTACAGGGTAGATTTCCAGACAGTTTCTCCCAAGGGGCAAGGAGTATACAAGGTCTCCAGGCCAGATGGCGTCTGCCCAGGAGAGATGTGGCCTCCTGACAAAGTTGCCATTGGTTCCTTCATTTTAGAACCCCCCACCCCCCAAGGTTTCACCAGAGATTACCTGCCCCATTCCTCCAGGTTTCTGGCCCTGGGCCCTGCACACCACTCCTCGGAGGAGAGGTGAGTGTGCCCTCCCACTCCAAGGGGTCCCCAAGCCTCATCCTCGTCCCTCAGCTCCCAGCCACGAGACTCATCAGTGAGCCTCTTGGAACCCTGCTGGTCAGTGCTGCCTTGGGCAGGTCTCTTCAGCTCCCCCGCACCTCACAGGTAGGTCACTCGAGTGTCTCCAGCCGTGGTTCCCACATGGCCAGGCATCCCAAGTGCTTTAGCATTTGGGGCAGGGCACTGCAACCCTCAGCTCTCCCACGGTGTCCCCAAAACTCAAGATCCCAGAGTGAGAGCTCAGATGGAGGCCACGTACCAATGTCCGAATGTGTAATAAGTGTAAATAAAGCCAATAAAATGTCTTCTATCTGCCCACCTTGACAAAAATGCCTCTGAAACAGCAAAACTGAAAAATAGAGCTAAAGCTATGGCTTTTTATACAACCGAACAGTCAAACATCAGAACTGACGATGTTTATTGCCTGTGTCGGGAACAGGGAGGGTCGGCCGTGCCTGTGTGGTGATGGCTGAGCGCACACTGTTCATAAATGATCACGTTTTAGTCCCCAGAGTAACTTCCCCTGCATACACTTCAGCAAAATCTCTAATTATGTTGTTATAATCTAGATTTCTATATAATTTTTGCTCTATTTTCAATTTGGAGAAACTTTTCCCTGCTCAAGCAGAAGCAACCGTAACTGTCAATAAAATTCTTCAAGTAAATATTTATGGTTGGGAAAGAGCCAAAGATTTTACGTTTCAGTTCAAACATCATCATGGGGTTGCCTATGACACACTATTGTTATCACAGAAAATCTTACAGACTGCTTAAATTTTGTCACAGAAATCACTCTGACTCATAGCAAGATTTTTGCCATCTCTGGAAACAATATCTACATTCATACGGTATTTGTCAGTGCTCAGATATTACTCTTTAAATACCAAAACATGACTCAATTTATTCAAATTTCTCAATTGATTTTATGCCTTACTCTAAAATGGCAGGAAATAATCAGTATAGAATTGTTTAAGATTATTTTTATGTGAATCATCTCCTTCACCATGCAAATGTTCTCATTTCCTTGTTCTGATTTCCTTAGATTTTACTGGAATGCTATTTTTATTGTTTATTTCACATGAAGTTTTTTCAGTGAAAAAAAGCCATTTTCTCTCCAATAAAAAATATATTTTTAATTTTTAAAAATGTGACATAGTCAACTTTCTTCTTTTCTCTTTTCTTTTTTTTTGCTAAGCTTTTGTTATCAATAGCAATCAATATACCAAATTACTAGAATAGAGCACATTTAAATTAATTTAATTTTCCCCCGAAGACCACAATTCATCTTTATCTAAGGATATTCTGCTTTTTCACTTAACTCTTCTAATACATCTTGGAAACTATAAAGTCAATGTAATTGCTTTGCCAGCATTTAGCTGACATTCTTTTTGTGGTTCTGAGGGTGATTATAAGGTCAAATGTGATATGCGTTGCATCAAGATGTTCCATCTTTGGGCAGATGCAGAAACTGTCACATATAATCAACGAATTATTTCAAAGCATGTCTTCACTCTTGGCATCCTCAGAGCCACATCTCCCAACAACAGATTCAAATTCTGTGCTGTACTTGGCGCAAAGACGGCTTCCAGATTTCCGGCCAAAATGTTGGTTTGTTTACCTTTTCCTTTACCCGTTGTGATAGCACCACTGCCACAGCCTTCCCTTGACAACATTTTAAAGTATCTAAATAAAGCTAAACCTGTACTATTCGATTTTTGAAAACTTAATCAAATCTTATCAAGTAAAATGATTCACAACTTTGGTGTTCCATGGCCGTCTAGTGTCCGTGTGAAGTGGGGGCTCCTCCCCACTGCGTTAGGCCCAGCCCGATGCGCACACAGGTGTAAGAATGCTTGGCCTTGCAGAATGCAGTGACTGCTCTGCTAATTTGTGAGAACCTCTGGAAACATCACAAATAGAAATATGAAGAAAAGCAAGACAAATGGACACTGATACTATTAGGAAACAGTATTTCATTACTGAGAATCTAGGGTGTTTGCTCCACCTGAGAGGAAGGGTTTGACAGGTTTGTTAATTTGTCTTTTATCTCATCCCTTCCAAATGTGGAGCATAGTGAGGGAAAAAAAAATATGAGACATCTTCTTCCACCTAGGGTGTAGAGGATGTGAAAGACTCTCACTCCCATGGCAACGGCAAGAAAAACCCAGAAAACATATACTTTTCTAGGGGATTAGTAGCCCAGCAGATGCAAGGAAACCTCAATGACCTTATTTCCAAGACAGATAATCTCTTCCTAGAGTACAGGGAGTGGCAACAACTCCCAAATTCGAAATCAGAGCCTGGTCTGCATCTCAGCAGAGGAGCTGCCTGCCACAGAGCAGGAGACTGCAAAGATAGGAGAAGCCAGCCCAGCCTTAGATGACATCTCCCACAGCCCAACCAGTCTGCCCACTCCCACCCAGCCTCAAATTTTGCCATGAAAGCAGTGACGAAGGAGAAGCTGGAGAGAAGAGAGAAATTGCTTAGTCTCCCACATTCTCATGTGCTGGGATTCCAAAGCTCTACCAGAGTTAAATCCAAGGTAAACCAAATAGATCTAAGACTATAGTCCAGCCCTTTCTAGCTCACACCTGACAAGCTCAGAAAAGGCTGCAGTGGAACAGGAAGTGGAGGGTCAGGATAAACATAGACGAACTCAATATGATAAAAGCTGTGGCTGAGCCTCAAAGTCAACTTGACTCTTGGAGCAATCTGAATGATAAGCCCCTCACCCAAACTAAGAAAAGGGTTTGCATTCTGTGGGAAATACACAAAACAAAATCAAAACAGAACAAGATATTACCTATGAGTCTCCATTGTTCATTTACAACCAATGTCTGGAATGCAATAGAAAATTATAAGATTTGTAAAGAAGTAAAAAAATTTGACCCATAATCAAAAGAAAACACAATCAATAGATGCAGACCCCATATGATCCACAATGAAAATTAGCAGACACACAATGTAAAAAAGCATTATAAATATGTGAAAGAATTTACAGATAAAGATGCATATAATAGATAAAGAATTAGAATATAGTAGAAGATAAATGGAAACTCAACATAAAATATCAAAAAGAAATTCAAGACCTGAAAATTACAATATCATAATATCCAAAATAAATCATGTATTGGTGAGGCTTCTGGACATGCAAAAAAAAAAAAATTCAGTGAACTTGAGGACATATCAATACAAATAATACAGACTAAATCACAGAACAAAGAAAAGGAATGAATAAAATGAAAAGAGCACCTGTGACTTGTGGGATAATATCAAGTGAGTTGACATGTATAACTGGAGTCCCAGAAAAAAAGTAGAAATAAAATGGGGGAAATCTATTTGAAGAAACTGTGGCCCAAATTTCTCAAATTTGAGTTTTAAAAAATCAGTGCATAGATCCCCAAAGCTCAATAAACTCTAAGCGCAATAAATACAAAGAAAATGCACATAGGAATGGATTATTGAAAACAAAAGCTAGAAGCAAAGGGAAAAAATATACATTATATACATTAATACAATAATAAAAATGATGGATGAGTTTTTACCAAAAATAATGAAGCCCAGAAGACAAAAGAAATGCATCTTTAAAGGATGGGGGACCTCAACAAACTAGGCATAGAAGGAACATACCTCAAAACAATAAAAACTATATAAGACAACCTAAAGCCAACATCACACTGAATGGGAAAAAGTTGAAAGCATTCCCCCTAAGAACTGGCACAAGACATGGGTGCCCACTGTCGCCACTTCTATTCAACACAGTAATGGAAGTCCTAGACAGAGAAATCAGGCAAGAGAAGGAAATAAAGGGCATCCATGTTGGGAAAGAGGAGGTCAAACTATCCCTGTTTGTCACTGATTTGATCTTATACTTAGAAAACCCTAAAGACTCCACCAAAAGACTCCTAAAATTGATAAATTCAGCAAAGTCTGAGGTTACAAAATCAATGTACACAAATCAGTAGCATTTCTATATACTAGTAACAGTCAAGCTGAAAGTCAAATCAACAACTGGATACCATTTATAATAGCTGCAAAAGAAATAAAATACCTGGGAATATACTAAACCAAGAAGGTGAAAGATTTCTACAAGGAGAATCACAAAACACTCGTGAAAAAGATCATAGATGACACAAACAAATGGAAAAACATCCTATGCTCATGGATTGGTAGAATCAACATTGTTAAAATGTCCATACTACCCAAAGTGATTTACAGATTTAACATAATCCCATCAAAATTCCAACATCATTTTTCACAGATTTAGAAAAAATAATTCTAAACTTCATATGGAACCCAAAAAGAGCCCACATAACCTTAAGCAAAAAGAACAAATCTGGGGCTGGGAGCGGTGGCTCACGCTTGTAATCCTAGCACTCTGGGAGGCCGAGGCGGGTGGATCGTTTGAGCTCAGGAGTTCGAGACCAGCCTGAGCAAGAGCGAGACCCTGTCTCTACCAAAAATAGAAAGAAATTTATTGGACAGCTAAAAATATATAGAAAAAATTAGCCGGGCATGGTGGCACATGCCTGTAG
>CAUYSK010101283.1:0-42955 GCA_963575035.1 Avahi laniger
ACAAATAAAGCTCTTTACATGGATTTATATTTTATATTCTTATTTCTAATATGTAAAGAGTTACTATAAATAATTTTTAAAGCATTAACACCAAAAGCAAAAATGATCAAAGAAAATGAAAATATTGAAGACATAAAAAAAGGTAGTTTTACCTCAAAGAAATATCAATTCTAACAATCATAAAATACAGTACCTCACCTGTTAAATTGAAATGTGTTTATCATATCTTCACTAGTGACAGTGAAGAAACAGAATAATAAGTACTTCCAAACAATTGATGTTAGAAAGAAATTTAAAAATATATATCAAAAATCTGTATGATATTTGTATTATGTATTAGTTTCTCTGATAATTACAAGTCCAAGAAAATAACCAAAAGTGTTCAAAAGGAAATTTGAAGAATTTTAATATTGTAAACAAGCTAGAGGAAATCAGTTAAATAAAGAATTTTCTCATGTACTGGCTATATGTTAAACATTGTATCAGGTGTTATATATATTTTTTACCTTTAATCCTTATAGTAATACAGAGTGATATAATAGACTGATATTTAATTCTAAAAATGATCTCATAGAAAAGTATTTAATAAAATAGAAAATTTTTATAGTATATAATTAACAAATAATCAGACCAATCATTCACTTTTTTTAAATTCAATATACTGTATAACCATCTTGTGTTAATTTACATGCCATGTGCTTGCTTGTTGCTAGAAACACATCAAATAATAAGATAAAAGATGTCTATCCTAACTGAGTTTACACAGTCAATAAATAAAGAATTTCAAGGATTTGAGGGCTGTGGGTGCGTGTGTGCATCCACAGGTTAGTAGACATGCATACATTTCTTTTCTATATTAAATGAGAGGTTAAAATCAATGACATCATAGTAGCAACAAGCACATCTAGAACCCAGAACTTTGTTTCTAATGCCACTATCCAATAAAAGGAGTCAGGGCTCCTTGGAGAAATGGTTGATTATAAAACTAAGGCAGGAAAGATACAAGATGAACATGGAGCATTATGTAGTGCCAGAAAGTTAGGACGTGCTACCTTCAAGGGGCATGGGAGAGACACTGAAAACACTTCCAGTGGCCAAAGCTGGAACAATTTGAGCAATGAAGCAAACAAACTAGTTTGGGATTACACCTCAAAGAGTAAAATAAATTTCTTCAGTCCATTCTGATGTGATTATATGATTGAATAAATTAATGAGTGGAAGAGGAAAGACATATATACAGAAGAATTCTGGTTTGTGTAAATACTCCACTCTTTAGGTATGTGCTGGATACAGTAATTTCTTTCTAAAGAGTGCAATAGAGAAAGTGAGAGAGAATAACTTTATAGTGGAGAAGTCAGACAAGCCCTACTTCAGGCAGATGAACAAGGTCAGCACCAACAGTTATGAATCATGTTGACAGTATGTACCCTTAATATCGCATGATGAAAATGGTACATTACCTCTATGATCTTTTTTCTCTCATAATTTCAGCCCAATTACGAGAAAAACATCACACAAATTCTAATGGAAGGGCATCCTACAAAATAATTGAGCAGCACTCAACTGTCAAGGTCATCAAAAACAAGGAAAGTCTGAGAAACTGTCACAGACAAGAGGAGCCTATGGAGACGTGAGAAGGGCAATGTGGCATCTTAAATGGGATCCTGCAATAGAAAAAAGACATGAGATAAAAGCTAAGAAAATCTGAATAAATGATGAACTTTAATTACTAATAATGTATCGATATTGGTTTATTAATTTGACAAACATCCCACACCAATGTGCAATGTTAGTAATAGGAAAAACTGAGTGTGGGATATATCGGATCTCTCTGCACTGTCTTATTTTTCTGTAAATCTAAAACTGAAAAATAATCTATTTAAAATATAATAAATTTCACTGATTAGGGAATCTTTAAAAAGTCACTAAAATTATTAAATGAATACATTTTGATAAATTTTTAATATAAAATTAGTATATGGAAATTGCATTTATTATATGTACCAAGTTCATCAATTTATGTTAATTAGATCATTTGATCCATTTACACAGAAGCCGCAACAGAGAGTTAGAAAGGTATCTTGATATCCTTTAAACTGATGTCCTTAGGAACCTGGGAGTCCCCAAAAATATTTAGAGAGACATCTGCTCGTTGAAGGTGTTTAGTTATTCCGGATACTCTGGATGACAAGTATACTTGCCTGCTCTGTATTATTTCATGTCCTGGATGGGAGTTGTGTTAATGATCACGTTGACCCAAGTCATTACCTAAAGTGAAAATGTTAAAACATTTAATGTACTTGATGTACATCTGATTTCTTTCAGGTTGGCTTGTTCAAATTTTAAAAATAAGAATATTTAGTTTGCATAATGTGATTACTGGTTAAATTACTTTTATTGCTTATACAATATGTTTTTTCTTTGCAGTGAGAGCTCTCAAATTAAAGATATTCAAAATTAATCATTAGTTTCTTAAATCATATAATAAAAGGGTCAACTGTAGTCATGTCACACTGTGCATACGTAGGGTTCACAGCCACAAAGCTGACTTACGAGATAGTGAATCTTTGTAGAGATAAGGCAATATAAAATGAAAGAAAGAACTTGCTGAATTTTTCTTATATTTGAATCAAATGTAAAAAGCAGATCTGACCTTTGTATGGCTCATTAGTAGTAAATATAGAAGTGAATATGCAGTAAAGAACTGTATTTTTTAATTTGCTTGTATTTTACTTTGGGGCATGCTCTCGAATGTTTTGGCTCATCGGAATATTGAATCAGATTAAGAATAATATTGTTAAAAAGAAAAAAATGACCGTGATAAATGGATGCTTCAAATAATGGTGTACCACACTCGAAATCTAATAAATAAAAAAAGACAAGTGGAGGACAAATTATGAAAATACATTTTTCTTCTAGTAAATCTACGATCCAGAATTTAATTTACAAAATTCAAGATTATCTAACAAATCAAAGTAACACTGATAATTTAAATTTTATCAAATGTAATTTCATCAGCACTTAATTTATTAATTATTTTGGTTTTACAGTTTTTGTAAGAGCCATGAACATAAAAGTCATACCATGTTTTATGTCTGAAAATAGTTGAAGTAATATTTTAAAATAAATATGTTTCTGGAAAGACTTGTTTTTCAAAGGTATTTGAACTTAATTCATTGTTGGGGAACACTGTGCTGATGCCCCAGTTGAGGTGTTTTCAATTATAATTGATACATATCCTGTCCTTCCCTGCTTTTTAAAAATAACATTGTGTAATTACAGATAGATAAGAAAAATGAATTCATCATTTTTATTTCAAAGCTACTTACATAAGACTGAATTTAACCGTCAATGTGAAATATCTACACTCTAGGTTCTTGTCAAGGGGTTTAACATCAAAGTTACTCTTAAGTCTCAAAAGCTCTACTAGGAGAAATAATATTAATATAAAACTGCCTTGAGGATATACAATCCATCCACTCACTGTACGTCAGTGGCTCTGACCCCACCTGCACACTAGAATCACTTAAGACGCTTAAAAAATACTGATGCCTTTTCCCATCTTAAGCCATTTTGATTTAATTAGTTTGATGTGGAACTTGATATGGTAATAAGTCCCCCTATATAATTCTAATTAAAAACCCAAACTGAGATCCCCAGGAATGGAAACTCAAAGCAGTACTTCTGACTCCAGTCTGCATGTTAATATCACAGAGGGCTTTTAAAACACTGATGTAACTATAACAAAATATAATAACAGCAAAAATACTGATACCAGAGCCCCCATACACGCTGATCTAAAAGTTTAAGACATGAACACCTGGACCACATTATTTAGGCTCCTGTAAAATAAGAAACACCTGGACAAATGTGTCAACCATATTTTATGTAAAAATGTTGCTCTTTGTATGCCACAATGAAGGAGGTTTCTTTCCAGTGTCGGAAGCAGGAAGAATAATGCACCTCCTAAAAGGGAGGTTTGTTTTCATTGCATGGACACTCTGCATTGTTGCTCAAATCCTTAGAGGCAAATTCTTCTCTAGCATTTAGCAAATATGTCATATATTTTGTGGACAAAACTCACACCATTTTTACCTTCTATTGTCTATTTTTGTTTTACCCTGTCCCCTAAATCCTCATTTTCTTTTCATGAGTCATAATTGTCTTTTTTTTATGTCTTCTTCAATTATTTCAGCAGCCATTTATAATGGAAAGAAAGAAGAAAGAAAGAAAAGAAAGAAAAAGAAAAGAAAGAAAGAAAAGAAAGAAAGAAAAAAGAGGAAGAGAAGGCAAGGAGGGAGATAAATTCTAAGATTTCTATAGAATATATTCAACTTTGTGTGCTGAAGCAAAAACATACATTTAAAACAAATTTTCTCTACCTGGAGTGGGCTCTGTATTTCCCTTATTAGTTTCATTGGAAAGTGCATTTGCCGTGCTGGTATGTAAGTAGGCTTAAAATAGTTGAAATTTGAGGTAGCAATACAAGATGACAGAATAAATTTGATTGACTAGTGGCATTAAATCTAATTTAGATGGTTTTTAGATTACTCCTGAATGCATTTCTGGAACAGAAAACAATTTTTTTAAACAAATGAGATGATTTTCTATTATATAAATCCAGCCTTTAACTCTGTAGAAAGCACTCAAAGTGCAAATTTATAATTTAGGAAGATATAATTAAATACTGAACCTTAAATTAGAGGATTATATTGATTAATTTATTATTCATTCAAACAATATTTCTTGGGTCCCTACTATGGATCATGGTATCTATGCTCTGCACTGGGAACCTAATGGTTAACATCTATATTCCAGATGAGAAACAAATAAATACAAATGGAAATGTGTATTTATGTAAAACTTGTGAAAAAATTCTATGGAGAAAAATGCTTAGTACTATGAACCACTAAAACAATGGCAGGGATGGGGATGGTGTTGAAGCTGATATAATTCGAGAACTCAGGAAAAATTTCTCTTGTGACTAAATTTGGATCAAAATCCAACAGAGAATGAATGATTATTAAATGGGCAATGTGCTTGTGTTGACATAGCTGAAGGAAATTTAGAAAGTCCTTTAGGCAGAGGGAACAGATTACGAAAGCCAATAATAGAGTGAGCAATAACAGTAGAAGTGTGTGTATGTGTATGAGTGTGTGTGTGTGTTTGTACGCACACATGTACTTACATACACCTTCAAATCAATCTAGTGGGGATCCAGTTAAAACTTTTTTGACTCATTTGTGCTTGTTAAAATTTGAACTGGCCATGGAGGAAGACAGGACATTATCTTTCAAAATAATCATACAATAAGTTAGGAGAATGTCTGAACATTTTCAGGTGTGACATTCCTAAAAGGAGCAAGAATGCGATAGGAGGATGCTTTGAGTGTCCTCTAATTTTTTCATTCAGGTATTATACTTCTACCGCTATTCAATGAGTCATTGAATGTGGGCTGTCCCCATGAATGGGGATGACATGGAGAAGAGAGCAGTATCTCCCCCTGAATGTAATGGAGAGAAAGTAAAGACGGTTTTGACAATTGGCTTTGGCTGTGAGGAGCAAAAACCAAGAACTCCTACGTTATTTATGTTTCTCAGATTATTCTGAGATTCAGGGTGTACCCATCTTCATATTTTAAGTAAACATGTGCTTTCACTTGTGTTTCCTTGTAATACAGATCAGATGTTTCAGGTGCTGAAAATCGAACAACTGAAAATGAACAAGTTGGAAACTTCCAGGACAGAACAAAGAATAAAAATTAGATAGAATGAGGAAGAGGAACTAGAACGAGGAAGATGAGCTGGAAGTAACAAGGCAGAATAATGCTGGCAAATGCTGTCATCACTTAAGCCTGTGTCTCAGGAACCCCAAAACAAAGGGCTGGGAAAACCCTTCCTCCGGAGCTGGCGTTAGGAAACTGAACTACACAGAAGTCGTCTGTTTCTCAATGATTCACATTTCTTAGAGAGGAATTTCTCAGACCATTCATTTTGAAAACTCAATGATTTTTATATTTCTTAATTTAATTAATGGGTTCTGTAAGTCTGGATGGTATTGGGCCACCCATTAACTCTTTGGCCTGTGATTGACGGAAATGGAAGGCCTTTTGCAAGCTGTAATGTCTCCCACTTGCACTATGGTTGGCATGCTTGCTTTGAAGTAGTCTTCATCCTTAAAATGGATTTCTTGCAGTGGTATATAAAAGAGGAAGGTTCCCACACGAACCTCCGCCACCCCCCTGACTCTGGGCAATGACAAGAAGTAGAAGTAAAGGATGACAACTTGATTCTTGCATTTTGAAACAATCTCAATTGAATGTTGCTTGCTTTGACAACCATTTGAAAAACTACGGAATGTGCAGTGTTAAATTTCAGGTTTAGTTGCATTTATATGAAAAGATTTGAAAAAGCACCTCTCCCTCCTGTTTTTGAATCAGACTAGACAGAGGAGGACAGCACAGGGAGGTAGAGACCTGGATGGGTTCCTAGGTCATTACCTCATAGCTTGCTTTAGCCAAGCACTCTGTAGATCTCCCAGTCCACATCTGGCAAATAAGAGTCTTAAGCCTGATTACCTTGAAAATAACCTCTAGCTCCGAAACTCTTCTAGTATCTGAATTTTAAGTAATTGCATAGCTAATTCAAAGAACCACTTTTACATAGTTCCATAAAAATGAAAAATATACTTTTGGCTTTGATAAATGTAATATATTTCAAGCTGCCATTGAAAAAACATCTAATGAAAGTTTACATACTAAACACTATTTCAACAGAGAGTGGTGTTATTTAACTGTTAATAGAATAACTACCAGCTAATTTAAATTAATTATAAGGAATGTTTCTCTAATTATTTTTTTCTTTCTAGATCTTCAGAATAAACTATGAAATCTGATTTGCTTTGGGATCTTCCTAAATATCAATAATTTTAGCGTAAGTCTTTAAACTAATAGCCAAAAATTTCTCTCTGTCAGAAGTCTCTATTAAATCCATAGCCAATTAGCCATATTAGGGAAAAGTGGCTTACACTAGAAGAAAGTAATAGTCAAAAGTCCTAAATGTCATTCAATTACTCCCTAATAAACTGGTAAGCTTTCGGCATTGTCTTTAGCTATGCCTTAACCCATATATTTATATTTTTATACCAGAGTGACTTTTAGAAGGAAGTTTTCAGCTCTGTAATTAGCAATTCACAATGGAAGCTTTGACACTTAATTACAGCATTGCTAAGACAATAATAATATGAGAAATACTAAAGTTGAATGCAGTATTTCTTGACACACCTCTGGCTACTTTCTTATTGGCTGGGAAACAATTATATATGACTAGTAAATAATCCATACAGAAATGAATGTGTATGTACAACACACATTCATTTACAACAGGTACTTCTAGTCAGGCCAAGTTCAGTCACTGTTGCTGCTTCGGTCTAAAATGTTATGGGCAGCAGCTGAGGAGAACATCATCAGAGACTGCTCTAGACTCAAAGAACCCTCCACGTTTTGCAGCTTGAGCATCTTCTACCATTCTAGATTGGACCAGTCTTCAAAGTAAAGGCAATGGCATTTTATCCTCTGCAAATTGCTGGGTTGGTTCTTGGGTTCCTTGGTATGGTGGGGACTCTTGCCACAACACTTCTACCTCAGTGGAGAGTATCAGCTTTTGTTGGCAGCAACATTATTGTCTTTGAAAGACTCTGGGAAGGGCTCTGGATGAACTGCATCCAACAAGCCAAGATCAGGTTGCAGTGCAAATTCTATAGTTCCTTGTTGGCTCTCCCATCTGCCCTGGAAGCAGCCCGGGCACTCATGTGTGTGGCCGTTGCTCTCTCCTTGATTGCACTCATTATTGGCATCTGTGGCATGAAGCAGGTCCAGTGCACGGGCTCTAACAAGAGGGTCAAAGCATACCTTCTGGGGACTTCGGGAGTCCTCTTCATCCTGACGGGCATCTTCGTTCTGATTCCAGTGTGCTGGACTGCCAACATCATCATCAGGGATTTCTACAACCCAGCCATCCACGTAGGTCAGAAGAGAGAGCTGGGAGCAGCACTATTCCTTGGCTGGGCAAGCGTTGCTGTCCTCTTCATTGGAGGGGGTCTGCTGTGTGGGTTCTGCTGCTGCAACAGAAAGAAGCAAAGGCACAGATATCCAGCCCCCAGATACTGTGTGCCACACGCAGATAAGCGAAGGAACGTGACGATGCTTAGTAAGACCTCCACCAGCTATGTCTAATACCGGCTTTCAGCTCCAATGATGGATTACAGTCAATGTGTTTTATAAACTTCTGCCAGAAACTGTAAGTACATCAGGCAGGAGAACTTGCTTTATGGCTAGATCTAAACTGAGATGAAAATTTCAATTTTTCGCCTGTGGTAGTAATGGAAGTGACTTACTTGGACATTCTGACCTCGTGTATTAAATGCATGTACTATCATCAGACTCAGTCCCCATTCCAATTTACACGGTCAAAATCAAGTATGCCTACAGTCATTAGCAGATGTACAATGTTGGAGTGCTGTTTATTTTTACCATTGTATATTATCCATTAAGATCTAAAAATGCAATTGGTAATCCATAGCGATAATTCATAAACATTTTCTAAAACATAGCCTGTTATATTTTCTCCAAATTATTTCTCATACTATATAGTAACAACTAAATGCTGACTTTATGTTTAGTGATTATACTGGAAAATTGTACACATCAAATAATGATTTTTAGTAGAATTTATCAGAATATGAAAATGGCCATTCAAGGAAATTGTTATTCCTTTAGGAAACTCAAACTAAAAATTAAACACTTTTAGGGAAAAGAGAGCTCTGATTTCTCTTAGGACATATAAGGGCTCTGTTTTATACAGTTAAACTTACTTAGAAGTATATATCTAAAGGAACATAATTTATAAATGAAAAATCATATGATGTTGTATCCTATGATTTATATCTACAAGCAAATAGAAATATCTATCTTGATAAGGCACATCAACAGAAGGCTATCAATACTCAATTCCCATCAAGAGGATATACAGTCCCACTTAGAGAGTTGAGGTTTGGGTGTTGAAGGAATGGTTTCAGTTCCTCGTTTTATTCTTTAGTCATTGCACAGGTCTCAACATGCGAAACAAAATGAAGAATTAAGGTAATGATTCAGACAATTACTCAGGTTAAAATAAATTACCTCCTTTTGAAATTCTCTAACAAACAAGTATGGTGAAGGTATTTTGTTCTGCTTGAATTATATGCATTATTTTCTCAATTCTCCACTTCCTATGTGTACACACCAAATTCAGTTAAAAGTGTGATGGGTGGATGGGGTGGGGTGGGTAGAGAGTATTTACGAGGCAAAATCACTACTATAGGTTGTTTCTGAATAACTCTAATATCTTGTGAATCAATCAATGTTTATATGTTCAGTTCTAACTCTCCAAATATTGTGCTTATTTTGTAATAAAAACATTTAATTTATGGTCTATAATTGTAATGAAAAGCTTAAATTTGTTCACCAAATGTTCATTGCATGTTCATCTTTACTATAATAAAATAATAAAATATAATACTTACATTGATGTTGATATATTTAACTGTATGGTCAATTTGAGAATGAATTTCTGTCCTCAAATGATCACTTACTAACTCTAAAACTTTAAATGAGTGATAAGGCTAGATGTTATGTCAAATCTTCATTCCATTCCATAAACCACCAGCAAGACTTCAGTAAGTCAAACCCTTGGTAATATAAAATTATATTTAAAATATTAGTAATATTTAAATGATAAGTACCACATAGTATAAATACCTTCAAATATTAGCAATAAAAATAAGAACAGCAATGATTGACATGGATTTTTCCTAAGATTGTTTTCTTTATCAGACTTAATTCAGAAAAGCCTAATGTTGGGTGTGTTGGAGAAGAGTCATTTGTCTTGTCTAGTGAGCCATCAAGACAAGCAAGATATATGCTTAAAGGTTGCCATAGAATCATTTGTCTTACCTTTTGGCTCATCTAGAAGTAATCAGTCTTATAAGGATGGGTTCCTCAGTCTAAATGAGGAGGCTTGTTATTCTGCTAGCCAAAGGATCAAAGAATAAAAAGGTGTAACACCTTGGTGGAATCATAAGATAATACAGGTTATTGAATATGGGCCAAAATTTTAAGAACTAAGAATTCTGTTGTTTGTTCTTTCATTAATCCTGGTGTAGTTTGGGAAAAACTATCTCTGTCTTCTCCCCTCTGCTGCAATATGTTTCCAATTGCACCAAAAATAAATTTTATTAGTTTTCAATGAAATTCAAGATGCATTACAAATGTACATCTCCTACTCCAAACCCAGGTGTGCAAGAAATGTAACTTTACTTTTTAAAATTTAACTTAAATTCAAATTTTCAGGTGCTTCCCCACATATCACAGTTCCTGGGGGCTTATGCAGGAATAAGCAGTGTTTGGTGGTGGTTTCAAGGCATTAGTCCACAATCACCAGTCCCTGCAGGTAATTGAGAAGATGTCTATTGCACCTGCCCACATAGTCTTTTAGGCTTCTCGGCTCTGTCAATTCTGCTCTGCTTGGCCATCTTTTTTTAGATTCTTGTTCTTGGATGCTTGAATCAGTGGATTTAAATCCTGGTTCCATATTGAAATTTTGGGGGGGGGACTTTGAAAAATATCAATAAATCTCATGTCAAGATGATCTATGCTACCTTTTCCCAGAGTCATGGACAAGAACCTGATCTGCTGACCTGGTTACTAGCTGTCCACAAGCAGTGGTGACAGAAATGGCTGCTTCCCCCATAACATATATTTTTAATGTTGCATCCACAACCCTCTTTCTCCTTTCCCATTGTAAAAAAAAAAAAAAAAAAAAAAAAAAAACTGTTCAATTATGTAGAGGTTTTGATAACAAAAATGCATAGGGTGAAACTCTTCTAGGTTACTAGAAGAGTTTTGCTATATGCTCAGAATGTGCATTACTGATCACCTGGAATGAGGACCAAGGAAAAGGTAAAAGTATTATATAAGGAGTGAAAAAATAAATTACCATCACATAATATTTTCCAGCTACACATGGTGGAAGATGTTTTAAAAGAGTTAACACTTTTGTAGTTTATAAATTTAATTAAATGAACACTAATGATCATTATAATTTGAAAAAAATCTTGACATATATATAAAAGCATTTTTGGGGGGCTTTCTTGCTCTTCATAACTACCATGTACTATAGACAGAATAGATAATCATTATCAACTCATGCGAAGTATGAGAACTGAAACTTACAAGGTTATATGACTTGGCCAAAGTAACATGAGAAATGATTAAGAAACAATATACATATCGTGTAATAGCTTGAGGTTTTAGCTAATATGGATCCCCTCCTTCCCAGAGAAGACATTAAGCAGTGGAATTCAGAAATGTGAAGATAGTTCTTGGTCTTTGAGTCTGAAAAGCATACACTCTGAGGAGATTGTGGGCAAAGAAGAATATGGTTCAGTGAGAACCATGTTTTCTTCATAGTTAAGATTATAAAATGATTTCCCTGGGTGAAAGTAAAATGATTTCCTTGGGTGAAGGTGAAATAGTAAGAGGTAGAGTTTAGAGGATCTAGATATCAGTGTGCCACTGGGAGGGGCCTGATGGTCACTCTCTCGTCTACTGCCCGAAGACTGGGGCACGTGGACATGATGGACTCTCAGATGGGTTTGAGACTCCAAGGGCCAAAAGGATCTGTGTCCTGACTCAGGTGGAGCTGAGGATGTTGACAGAGTTTTCCCCATGACCTCGTGGTGTTGGGGGATGAGAGATATCTTTGTGATGTATTTAGTCTGACAGCCTATAAGATAATCTTGCCAAGTGTTCCACAGGTCGAACACCACGGGAACAGAGAATATTACCTACCCATCCAAGAGTGGCACAGAGCATTGCCAGACTCCAAACAGTCTAGTCACGGGAACTAAGTGAGAACACAGCAGTACTACACATGGACACAGAGGTGGCCCATCCATGGCCTGGCGTGTTTGCTCTCAGGTGTGTTCTTTGTCCTTCTTCTTTCTAATCTGTATCCTATACAGGTTGATGCCCATGGGGTGGGCAGTGTGTGCCAAAAGCTGATGGTAAGAGTGCTTCTCCCCAGGTACAGGCAATTCTTTATTCAATCTGTAAAGAATTGAAAAACAATAATAAAACTTGCTAAATATTGGGTCATTAGGGTGGGCCTAATTTGATATGACAGGTGTTCTTATAAAAAGAAAAAATTTGGAGACAGACAGGTATAGAAGGAAGACAATGTGAAGAGACACAGGGAGAAGATAGTCATCTACAAGCCAGGGAGAGACTCCATATTCTTCTCTTACAGCCCTCAGAAGGAACCAATCCTGCCAATACCTTGATATCAGACTTGGAGCCTTCAGAACTGTGAGAGAATAAGTTTCTGCTGTTTAACCATCCAGTCTGTCATATGGCAGCCCTAGAGAACCTATATATACATATATATGTATATGTATATATATATAAAAGATAGATGATTGATAGATGGCAGATAGGTGATAGATGTATGATACAAAGACAGATGATGCATTGATACATAGGTGATAAATAGATGATGGATACATAGATGTTACCTATGCTAGAGATGGCTAGATAGATAGATGGTGGATAGATAGAAGTTATCAATGCTGCAGATGAATAGACAGATAGACCAGATAGACATCATCTATGCTACAGTGAGCCCTGATGCATGTGGACTTGGCTTCATGTACTTGTTGCAAAAGTAAATGAGGGATTTTTTTCCTCAGATTCAGATTCGGCAAGGCATGACTCTCTAGCCACTGTGTTTTACTGTTTTAAATTTTAGCACAAATGAAAACCCTCAGTCATGATAAAATGACAGAACTGAGGTAACTCAAGGTCTACTTCTATATCTTCACAATTTCTGTGCTACAGAAATGGGAGGCACAAACGATAGCTAACTTGAATGACTCTAACCTGTTATGAGCTCGCTGGAATTTCTTCAGAGTAATGTCTATAAACATGTTTATTAAAGTATAAATAATAAAAATGTGCTGACCTGATGCATTATTTAAAACAATTTCTCTTACGGAGAAGTGGTATGTTGCTCCAGGAGTCAAATACATGACATATGCCACTGAGGCCGACTTTTCCAAGGTCCTATGTTCAGCTACTGCCTGCTAGGTTTAGCCAACAGGAGGCACCAGTGAGAAATTGAAGGGCAGAAGTGAATATGTTTCTTCCCCACAGCCCCAGCTCTACCAAAAGGGACCAACTTAGGCTTAACTTCTGCCTTCTGCCAAGTGAACCTCATCCCTGGGTCCAGCAATACTGCCTTTTTCTATTCCCCTAGTCAGAGAAGTAGGCTCCATGGCCCTTCCTCTCTCTGGTTTCACAACTCTCCCCATAACCTATGTAAGCAATTCCTTATATTAAAGTCTGCTAATTTTAATATTTAGAATGATTTTGGTTTTCCTGGTTGCATCTGACACATACAACTGAAAATCATTCTGAAATGGGGACATCTCAGCAGAATCGAAGGTGAATAACTGAAGGTTTTAAGTATCAGATCAATGACTTGGCTATACCCGAACCCAGAGAACTTAGATACAGTCCTGGGAAAATTAGGTACCCTCATAGAGTAAGTTAAATTTGTATTCCATGAAAAAAAAGTTCAGTTCAGTTTTTAGAAATATTTAATAGTTTCTTGCCAAAACATCACACACAGGAGATGGCAACTGGCTGCTGAGAAAATGAATTAATGAATGGAGAAAGTATTAAGAAAACCATAATATGAAGCATCTTATCTAAGGGAAATCAGGACTTTGATTCCTAAGTGGGTCTAAGAAGCTTTGTGTTTTTAATGTTCTTGCAACAGGATTATTTCAAAGAAAATGTTTATTTAATAGGAAAAAACTGCCCATTTAGGAACTGTTGCAGACAAAACATGACACAAAAACCTTTCAGATAGGCGAAAGGTATAGTCTGAATTCAGACGGCAATTAATAAAGCTCAGAATTTGCTGGTGAGAAATAACTAATAAAATATCTAGTAAGAAGCAAATTTTGAAACAGACATGACTATAGCAACAAGACTAAAACTTTTACTACAATAAAGATGTATCAGACATCCTATCATGGATGGGCTGCCCAGGGGACAAAGAATGCTTTCATCAGGACAGTAATACCTCGTATACTCTGAATGACAAGGTTGAATGTGGATACAGATTTGTGAGAAATAAATTTGTCAAATAGATTCTGAGAAAACAAATTGACAGGACACAATGAAGGATAATTAAAAGTATAAAAAACGGCTGATAACAAAGAGAAGGTGTAACCAGAAAACAGTGTAAACAAACAAACAAACAAAAAAAGTGGGGGCAGGAAAGACTATGGTGCTGGAAGGGAGAATTTCAATGGGTACAGAGGGAAAGAAAGGAATATTCAGTTTCGCCGGGAGGAAAATGATTCTTAGAGTAGTGATATTTCATTGGTGATGAATATTCTTAGAAGCACTGTAGACATCACTGCTATTGATAAAGCCCTTCTCCCTCTTCTCCTACCTAGAGCTGGTGACTTGGTCAGAATCAGAGAATCACAAGACTGAAAAGGATCACGGAGGATATTGAGGCCGAGAGTGGTAGCCCCTCTGGATAACTCATCTTCACCTCCATCTGGTCTGACACAGAACCTCATGACACCCATTGGTGATCATCCAGACTGAAATATGCCTACCTCACAGAAGACCTGCCCTTCAACTTTTCACTCACCTTCTCTGGCATCAACTATTAATATTACTCCTCTCCTCTGATCCACTATCCTCAACTTGAACTCAGATCTGTCTCCCTACAGCTTTGAGCTTCCATTTATATTGCATTTTGGACCATCTGAAATGTCCTCTATTTTCATTATTCTAAAAAAGTTGGACTCATTGAGATTGTCAAAATGTGTTTCAATAATCTTGTCACTGTTTTATAAGCTTTTCTTAATATTTTTTTTAAAATTATTATTGACAACTCTTTCGCTTAGGGTTTTTAAAGACACAATTGTTTTTGTATTCCTTCCCTAGATCACCTATGTACTTACTTCCTTTGAAAACTCATTCATTCCTGTTGTTTCTACTGCCAGTAAAGGGCAAATGACTTAGTAGAAAGAGCCCTGGACCAGGAGACTTGAGTTCAATATGTGACTCTTTCAACGAAACTGAGCTTCAGTTTTCTCATCTACAAAGGATGGGAAGGGAATAAACATTTTCAACATGTACTGTAAGCTTATAAGTAGACATTATATGCATATGTAAATTAAATTCTATATAAATAAATTAAACTATATGTAGAGAGAGACCATTTAATTCTCATTATCATTTTTGCAAACCAAAAACAACTAATTCTCAAAAAGGTTACAAAACCTTTCCTCCCCTGACCATATCAAGGCATCTTGAGAGAGCATGCTCTCTTCTGTGCAGCACACTTCCCCCCCAAATAAGGAGGATAATAACCACCCTCTCTACCTGGAAGGGCTACTGAGAGGATAAAATGAGGCAGTGCCTGTGAAAGAATTTTAATCATAAAGCATTATGTAAATGTGATATATAATTACTATTATTATCTCCCAACAGTCCAAGGTTAAGCTCTTTGTAGTTCTCTTACTTTCTCTCTCTATAGAGCATTTCACTTGTTTACCCTTTTGGCCTTAAACTTTAGAAAAAAAAAATATTCATTAGGTTTTTTAAGCTTCAGGTTTTACCAATTTTCCTTTACCTTCCTGAGTGTCACAATTCATTTAAGCCTCTAAGACATGGTTGACTGTGCATCCTGGTTTAACTCCTGTTTTGTTGGAGTGATAATTAATATCACCCTCTTTATCTCTCAAAAATCCAAGTTTGGATGATAAATTATATATTCACCTAATATCTCTTTAGATGCCTCCTTCTATGTCCTCTACCTTCTCTGTCTTGCTCATTGTGCTCTAAAACATCACTGAACACACTATTCCTCCCTTATTTATAACCACTAACTTTAATCCAATTGCCACTTGCCTGGCTGGCTGACATAGATCCCTTGCCCTCTTCTCATCTTGTGAATCCCTCCCTTCCACGCTTCCTGCATAGGGAAGAATGGATTCTCATCTCCAAACATGGCTGTTATCATTTCATTTCCTTTATTAGAGCTCATGGACTTTATGATCTAGTTTCAATTATCCCTTATCTTCTTTACTTTTCCTTCCTCAGCTCTCTCTTTACAACTATACATTATTACTTTGAGTACACACAAGTGGGTTCAACCTGTCTCATGTTCCATTAATTGCACATGTGCACTCTAAATCTGGAGCATACTCTGGGTTGCTTCATTGCTTTGCTAAGCCCTGCCTTCTCCATACCTTCTTCTCTATTGTGGTAGAATGCAAATGGCTACCAACTTTTGGCAGTTCCTTCCATCAAGACATGGGGTCCACTTGTTCAGCCCTGGAATCAGCACTGGCCTCATGACTTGCTCTAACCAGCAGAGTGCAATGGAATCCTGCTCTCTTGGAATGCATCTATCATGTTACTAGCCCACACTCTGCTGGTGGAGGATAACAGGCTAGGGAGAGAGAGAGAGAGAGTTACAGCCTCCTAAGTCATCCCAGTCATTCTAACAATTCTACCTGAGGTCCCTGACATATGAGTGACCCTTGTCAAGCCATATGGAGCAGAGGAGACATCCTAGCTGCTCCTAGCCCAAACTGCTACCGCATGGAATTGTGAACTTGTAAGTGATGTTTGTAACTTTTTCAAAAAAGTCTCAGTTACTCCAATCATCCCTTAATATTACTGTTCATATATCAATATCAACCTAAATTTTTTGTTTTCTACCCTCCCTATTTCTTTATATCTATGTGGATGTCTTTGACATTTTTAAGGGTATGTGAGTGCTTTGCCTAAATGTTTTCACTTCATCTTTGTACTGATCCTACAAGGCGGGTGTGGATATTTTTAGTTTATGGGCAAGAGCAGCATCACCAAGGACATTAAATAACTTAAACAAACTTTTCAAACCCATTAATAATTTAGATCAAAATTAAAATTATTTATTTTTTTATTTTAATAATTTATGTAATAAATGATTCTTGCTTGTGTACAATGAGGACTGTAAGGTCTCCTGCATCACAGAGAAGTCATTGCAAAAAAACCTATATAATCACAATAATTCAAAGAAACAAAGCAATACAATGCAAACTCTGATAATTCAGAGGAGATCAAAGTACTTTGGAAGTGCAGAGGAGAGAGAGAGCTTGGATTAGCAGTGTGAGCGAGTAATGCTTCTGGAGGGGACATTGAGACAAACCTTGAGGAAGAATGGGATTCCCAGGAGCAAAAACAAGTGAAAGAAGCTTTGAAAAGATGGAACAAGTAGAGATATAAATATGGAAATTCTCTAGATATATCCAGGGAAATGTAAATCAGAACTCAAGTGTGCACAACAGGAAGCAATTTGAGATACGTTTGGAAAAGTTAAGTGTTCAGAACATGGAGGATTTTGAATACTAGGATATAGAGTTTTTGTTTTGTGATCTGTCAAGGAATTTGCATAATAGTCCTATTGTCACAGCTGTTCTTAGAAAGTTTTCTCTAATGTTAATCGACTATGATTTTATGCCCATATTACATGTTCTCATCTCCAAAATATAAATATTTGAAAATGTACCCTGTCTGACTCATTGAGATTAGTAAGCTCCTCATAGCCATCAGTATATTAATAAGTACTTAGTGAGCAAAGACTATTCAAGGGACAGGGTTAGACGTCATGAGACATTTAAAACAAAACCTCTTAAACTACATCAAACCAAAAAGCTTCTGCACAACAAAGAAAACAATCAATTAAATGAAAAGGCAACCTATGGTATGAGAAAAAATATGTGCAAACTATATGTCTGATAAGCGGTTGTATCTAGCTCAATAGCAAATACACACACACACACGCACACACACACACATATATATATGATTAAAATGTAGGCAAAGGACCTGAATAGACATTTTCCCAAAGAAGACATAGGAATGGCCAGCAGGTATATGAAAAGATGCTCAACATCACTACTCATCAGGAAAATGCAAATCAAAACCAATATGAGATACACCTTGCATCTGTTTGAATGACTGTTACAAAAAGACAAAAGATAAAAAGTGTTGGCACTGGTGTAGAGAAAAGGGAATCCTTTTCTTCTGTTATGCGAGGCATTATGGTTTCAGGGATTTAAGTGCCAGTTGTTAACAAAGTCAGCCTTTTTCCTTTCAGAGAACACATTATCCACAACCCATAAGACATTTATATCTCACATCTGGAAATTACTAGATGCTGCTTCTTCTCTGAATAAGGGTTGATAGGATCTGCCTGCTCTTAAAGAAATGTCAAACAAATAAAAGTAAAAAATAAAAGAAACCAAGAAATTTTAAGCATCCATGGGCCAAAAGAGAATGTGTTTGGGGAAAAGGCGAATATATTTACCCTGTAAATTTCTTAAATTTCACCCACTGCTATTGATTCCCTATATCAACTGTATAAGAAACACCTGGAATACTTTTTGAAAATGCACGTCTCTGCATCCCATCCCAGACTTATTCAATAAGACCATCTGGGATGGGGCCCAGGATCCTGTATCTTACACATACACCAGAGTAATCTCATGCATATCTCATAGTTTGACGAAGACTTACCAAAGACAATAGGATGGATAAGTCTGTGTTCTCCCTCACTTTGTAATTATCTGTAAGCAAACAGAGTAGATCTTGCAGGTGTTGTTAAAGGCATTAGTCTAATATCCACTCAATTAGTCTAATGATCCTCTCTGAATTTCAGGAAATTCCTTTGAACCAGCCTTATTATTGCTTCTTCCTGCTTTTGGCAGATTTGCTATTGTATTTTAAACACCACTTCAGTGTAAAACTACACTTTCAAATGTCTTCCAAAACTACTTATGGCAGATAGCAGAGCAACTGAAATGGATGTTTGCAGGTGTCGTCCTATAAAGACTGCGATTGCATCACTTCTGCTGGAGTTATTATAGTTTACAACAGGAGTCTAATTTAGGGGGGTGGTATAAACGTGCAGAACTTTGGGAAGGGAACTGCAGTAATTATCCCTGGATTATGTCTGAACAGGACTGGATCTTTGAATCTTGGCTGGTTTGGTGCAGCTTGCCCACCACAGAATTGTGATTGTACCTGCATTTTGGAAGGAATGAGTATATGTTTTTATTGAGTAAGAGCCATTAGAACCTACTGGACAAAGAAAATCCTTGTCTTTATTGTATCACTCCTTTAATCTCATCACTGATACTCATTACTCATACATACAAAGGCATGTGGTATCATACATTCCAGGAAGGCATAATCATTCAAAGAGGGGAGCAACTATTAATAAAATATGGAACTTAAATATTAGCTGAAAATAATTTGTCTTGTGAGAATTAAATATAATTAGAAAAAAATTCCTAGTTTATGTTTGTTTCTGTGTTTGTTTTTTGGAAAATTCATCACCCTCCAAAAGATGTTTTCATATTTGGAATTTTTTTTTTAGTCACCTGTAACACTGGGTCTCACACCTCATCTCTTGTGGCTGATTCTCTTGCCTCTATTTCCTGCTAACTCAGATGTAGGTTACAACTCATTTTCCTTAATCCCTCACTTCCATCCCAATCTCTCACCATGAAATCTACACGTAGCACATTCTACCAGAATGTGCACATTCTACCAGATAAGGAGAGTTTAGGTAACAAAAATACAAACAAAAACCAACCTTGAAAGTGGAATATTATTTATTCCTGATTGTAGAAGCTCTTCAGACACTTGAGCAGCAGAAATTTCTCATCAGCCACTTTTCTTACCTGCCTCTACTCTTCTATATTCACCTCCACTCCGCTTCTCATGTGAGCTGGGTATTTTCATTTTCTAGGATATCTTCTCATGTCTTACGGATTTTGTTACACAAATAAATGTAGACTCTACTTTTCAGTTCTAGGCTTCAGTTTGTATTTCCAAAGATTATTTCTATGTTCTCTCTTCAGTCTCTGTAAAAATCAGTTTGGGTTGTAAATAATATTTGTCTTACCACAATGTAGATAAATAAAATGATACGTAGAAAGGAGACAGAAACATAGACGAATACATGAATGGATGGATGAATGGATGGGAAATAGATGACAGGGGAATAGATAGATAGCAAGATAGATCAATAGATATATAGATAGATAAATATAGATAGACATGCATATCTCTTCAACGCTATTCCCAGTGCCTAGAACATTCCCTGGCACATAGTCAGCGATTACTATACATAGTACTGACCACATGTGGCTGTTTGCTTCCTTCTCTCCTACCAGATTGTAGAGATCTAAGGGATATAAGTTGTATAATAACACTTACTTTGGTGCCACCAAGAAACATCATATTATAGGTAATTAAGTAAAATTTTATCAAATATAAAAATAACCAGTAAAATAACATACCAAGTACCACAAACAGACAAAATTATTTCAGGCCAGTTGCAGTGGCTCATGTCTGCATTTTGGGAGGCAAAGGTGGTCAGATTACTTGAGGCCAGAAATTTGAGACCAGCCTGGACACCATAATGAGACTTCATCTCTATAAAAAATTAAAAAATTAGCCTGTTATGGTGGCACACACCTATAGTCCCAGCTGCTCAGGAGGCTGAAGCAGGAGGAGTCCAAGATTGCAGTGAGCTATGATCCTGGCACTGTGCTGCAGCCCGGGTGACAGAGTGAGCCTCTGTCTCTAAAAAAATAAAATAAAAAATAAAAATAATTAAAAAAATATTTTAAATGGAATTAAGGACATGAGTAATAATATTCATTTTTTATACATAAGACTGATCAAATCTAAGGTTATATACTGTCAATCATAATGAATTGGGTGTGAGGACAAACGTATCAGTAAGTCTGAGTCCTCTCTGGCCTCTGGGTGATGCAGCACAGGGCACCTATGGCCATATCCTTGTGGTCACTGGCCTGGCTTCTACAGTGCATGGTGGAGATGAAAAGAAATAATGACCCACAGAGAGGTGCCTAACACAGTAAGTGCCTGGCATAGCTCACGAACTCAATAAGTATACATTTATATTAGAATAAATATATAATATAGGCTAAGATTAATAAAATCCAGGCTCTGCTACAAATTTACTTTTGAGAATTCAGCCTTGGCATTGCTGGCTTTTACATATTGTCAAATTCCAAAAATAAAATGCTTTTCTCAGAGCATGATCACCATAAAAATATTACAAAAGTAGGTAATAAGTAAAAGCAGATATCTGTTTTGGTGAAATATAATGGTATTTTCACACATTTTATTTTCAAGATATTAGTTATTTGTCAGTTTTCAAATTACATTTATAGGGACACAATTTTGTGTAGAGGAGGATGCTGCTATCATTCACATCACAGAAGAGATAATAATTATTAATAACTAATTTCCATATCAGGATAAAAAGTTTAAATGAATTTCTGGTCTCCTGGAATAGTTGAAAACATCATTGTTTTATGCAGTCTTGGGGTAGCCAGCATTCAAGATGGCCCCCATGATCTCTGCCGCCTGGTCTTCTCAGTCTCATGCAGTCCTCTCCCACATGGTCCCAGACTTGGTCTGTGTGACCAATAGTGACAGAAGTGATGGCATGTCACTTCATAGATTTGATTATAAAAGCTCGTGCCTGCCATCTTGGCCTCTTTGGGAAAAACAAGCTGGTGTTCTGTGAGCAGCTACAGAGTACCCTAAGCAACAATGAAATGAAGCCTGTTTGGGCCAATGGCCATCAGGAACTGAGGTCTGCTAGGAACCACATGAGTGAGCTTCGAAACTCCAGCCACAGATAAAGCCTGAGATAAGATTGTAGTACTAGCCCACGCAGCATGAATGCAACGTCCTGAGAGAACTGAGCCAGAACGACCCAGATAGGCTGTTCCCGGTCCTAACCCATAGAAATTATGTGGGATAATAAATGTTTGTTACTTCAAGCTGGCTAAATGTTGGGGTAATTTGTTACAGATAACTAATACAAGTGTCAAATCTGATTTATTTGGTACATTGCATATCTGAAACCCAGTATCCTTAAAAAAAATCTAAAATTTTATACATAGAAGAGTATATATAAAGGCCAAAACAAAGAAAGTGAAGAAGAAATTGGAAGTTAAAAAGAAAAAGAAAAAATAGATGGTCAAACTTACAATGGAAGTTTTAGTCATATGTCTGTGGCTGCAATAGAGATTTTGGAGATGGTGGAGACTGTGCTATGCTATCACTCTGCATTAGAATTTCTGAGTGTTCCCCTTTTATAATTTTAAGGTATGTAAGTATGTTTATTTAGCTAGCATTGTCTATTTTAAATTTTTTCTGGATTTTTATTTTTATTTTCTAAACTTTTTTCAAAGCATCTATATCAATTACATAATCAGAAAATGTAACTAGTATGTTTCATTAATTTAATCAAGTTCTTACATATTCAAAGATGCATATTTTTCAGCATCACTGGAGCTAGGAATTGGAAATGAATAATTATATTGTCTATGGCAGCTTTTACCCAAATGAGATACCTTAAATTCAGTTCTAGGGTCTGTGTACTTAAATATTTGGAACAAGTGGGAATGTTTATTTTGGAGAAGAGACAATATGAGAACAATATGAAAACTACGTCCAAATATTTCAAAGGTTTTATGTGCCAGAAGAAACAGGCTAGTTCTATGTACTTCAGAAATACAGTTAGCATCAAGTTACAAAGCAACATGTTTCAGCTCAACATAGGGAAGAAATGTATGACATATCTGAAAACACTAAAATATCCTGCCTTGGGAGACTGTGAGTTCCATGCCACTAAGAGAGTGTAAACAGATGTTCCCTCACTCCTTACTGGACGTCTTCCATGAGGGTCTGCAATGACATGGCAGTGGCCAAAGGGATGCAGCACCAGCCCCATAATTCTGTGATTGTATTGAATCAATGATCGATATTTTAATATGATTAAGTGGCTAGTAATGCATACCTCAGGAGAATCTTTGTTTTAGACAACATTCTTGCATTATTTCATTGATGGCATTGCCCACACACATGAAAATGGTAAGAATTCTCCCACATCTGCTTTCCATGTTCTAGCTCCACTTTCTTGCTTTTTGTAGCCAGGAGAGCTTTGGAGGGAACTGACAGAACTCAGGAAAGAGCTGTGATAAACCAGGCCTTAAGGATTGGGGGTTGGACCTCCAGGCTTCCAGATTCTTCATTCTGTTCTGATTTTGGCGCGTCATTGCTGATTTCTGTCCTCCCCAATTGCACACAAGTCTTCTCAATACGGCCCCAACTTGTTGTCTGACTAGCTCTGTAGCTGAAGGGGGAGGATCCATGTCACCTGAAGCTCCATACATCTGAATGCATGGGTCTGCCTTGGGTCAGTTGTCCATCTCTGAACCAGCGACAATGTCCAGGGAACTGGGGGACAAGTATGACAACTGACCTTGACTCATGAATCCTTCCAGTAGGTGAAGCACAGGAAGCAGAGTATCAGCAGTTATGGACACATGTGGCAGTCAAAAGCAATACCCCTTTTTTCAGTCCACCATCATCTTTTATCCTTTTATCCTTTACTCTTTTATCCTTTACTCTTCCATGGTTTTATTTCAGTTTTTATCTAATTTTATATAGTTATAAAAGTTATAGTCAAATGCATTGGAGTTACCTATAATTGAAAAAACTTGCATATTTATTTTCTCTCCGTAAATATATAACACATTTTAAAGTTTCAGTTCTTTCGGGAGGATATAATTCTTTTTGTTTTAGTTACCTGAGTAGTTTTAAACTGGCATGACAGAGTCAATCTGACTGAAAGGTTTGGTAACTAAGAAGCATAACCCCAAATCTTAACAGTGTCTCAATTGGCAAAGAATTCTAATCAGAGTCACCCCCACAGAAAATCCACAAAGAGGCTCCAAACAATACTTCCATGAGACTTGGCCAAATGCCTCTTCAGTGCAGCCACTCTCCATGAAGAACTTCTTAACTCAGGCGGATGAAGTGTTACATCAGAGACACTCTTTATTGCCACAGCATGTTCTAAATGTTTCATTTTTAACTTCATTGTGATCGTATTATTTTTCACGTGGTTTTCCAGGATGGAAATTAAAGATTTCTTAGTAAAATATTATACTAATTGAGTTACTGAAGCAACAATGTAAGCATATCGTTATTTATAGCCTAAACTTCATGGGAATTAGACCTAGATAAATACAAGCAATTTTTGTAAAAATATAAAAAAATTGTTTACTTTCATGCTCTAATTTCATGAAAATAATAATTGTAAAGCACAAACGGTAACTTTCCTTTATCTTAACCTTGTTTTTAAGATTACAACCTTAAGAAAAATTACAAACTAAAACATAAGCTATTTGATGAAAACTCTGTAAATGAAAACATGGGCTACAGAAATATTAACTCTGTGAGTTAAAACATAGACTATTTAGTGAATTTCTCCTATAGAATACTTGTGCCAGTGGAATTTGCCTGAACCCAGAATAATAGCTATCCTGGAACATCTTAATTGTATGTCTGGCTACAGTTCAAACTTCCTGGTGTGTATGACACAAGTCATCCCTCAGGCAATCATGGTTTCCTGGTTAACCTGGGAAATGAATGCAGATGACTTAATAGATAATTGACTTTTGTAAAAGGCCCAAAGCCAGAGAGCAGCACTTGTCCCACCCAGGTGTTTTTAAACATTCCGGGAGAATTTATTCATCATATCCGAGTACCTCTGTGTGACCCTAACTGATACTTACCAATGTTTTCTTCTGATGGGACGATCATGCATATCTTAAGGAGAATACATCATTTATTTTAATTTATTAGAATTGAGTCTGAGATTGTTTTAAAATATCTAAAGATAAGTTACATATTTTCATAAATTCATATGTTCATGAAACAGACCAAGAACCTAACTTCTACTAAAACACTGGAAAGCTTTCCACTTAACTACTTGTCATAGATTTTTATTACCTTCCTAACATTTTACCTATTTTAGATTATTAGTATTATTTGAATTTTCACAGATAAAAATGATGCCAAGCATTATTAGTAAACAAAATTTCCGATATATCATTTTTTATTTATGCATAGACCCACTTTTGGACACTTTTAGTAAATGAAAATTTAAAATATAAATCCCATTTATGTTTACTTATTGAAAAAATAATGAAAAAATATGTTTACTTACTGAAAGACTCATTATGGCAATTACACTATTGAAATATCTTGCAATATCTTATACATCTGACTAACTCGTATAAGCCTTAACCCAAAATACAAATTAATTCAGAAAGGTATAGCAAGTAGTTAGTGTGAACATTGAGCTAAGTATTATAGAAAGATGTTTTCAAATCCTGGGACTTGTTCTGTAAAAACAGAGTATAAGAGAACTCACTCATAAAATTTAATGCTATTTTATGATACCTCTTTATTTCATTCCGGCTTTTTATTTTCCCCTCAACCCACCTAAAGGAGGAGATTTTAAGCAGTAACATGACTTCCTGATATGATTCAATTTGGAATCTGAGTCACAACCTTAGTTGGTAACTAAACCCCAGGTCACTAGAACCATCCAGATCCAGCCTAGAGTAGGACTGAGGAGATTCTGCTTCAGAGGAACATTCAGAACTTCCAGGCCAGCTAACCTCACTATACATACCTCCCGCCCCACCATCTTCAGCCATCACCCAAAAGGGAAGTCCCTCCAGCCATTGTTTTACTTCCTCTTACAATCTTATCTCCACGTAGATCTGCAATTCTTCCCACCGTGGATTATTCTTTCAACACACTTCACTATGCTTGCTGAAATCCCAACACTTTAGTCTCTTCCTGGTATGGCCCCCAAGTCTCCTCCTGGCTTTACGAGCAACCAGACTCCCTCCAGAGGCACCTCCTCAGTGGTGGTTGTTTATTCTCCTCCTCACAACCTGCTCAGTGGTGGCTGTGCATTCTCCTAAACTCTGTGGTCAGCCTCCTCCCTGGGTCCCTTTGCTATTTTCAAAACTTATAGTTTTTGAACAAGTAAACCTATCTCTTTTGAGACTTGTGACATCCAAGATATTTTACCCCACCTTTCTGCATTTCTGGCATCTATCCATGAGGGGGTTTCTCACCTACCCTTTTTGAATTCATAGATACCTAGCACACTGTCATGTCGATGTCATTACCATTCTCGACGTCTTCAGCACTGGGTGGGCAGCACCTCTAACACCGTAGTTCTATCTTTTGGCCTTTACCTGGACCTCCTTTGCTCCAATAATTGCACATTCCCTATACTCACCATTAGGTTCACACAGTTAAATCTTGTAGGCACCCACATTTTTGAGTTCCTGAACTTCATTTTCCCATTCTCTGACCTTCACACGCTCCCATTCTTTCATTCCTTGATTATCTTGTTCATTCCTCCATTTATATTGAGGGATTATTCATGTCACACACTGAGCTAGGCTGGGCTGACAAAGACCAGTGAGACACAGCTTAGGCCTGCTCAGGCTAAAGGATGTAAAGGATGGTGAGGATAAAGACCTCGAGGTTTTATGAGGCTAAGTGTTGATGGGTCAGTGACAACTCCATTGAGGGCACCGGGATGATGTCAGAATTTAGTTGGAGAGGAAACCTGTGATTTGCATGTGCAAAAGTTCTGTCACTTCCTGTCTCTACTTTTCCTGTTTTAATCCTCATCTAATTTTTGGATCTCTCCCTTGGTCCTCAGACTATCAGACTGCTTATGCTTCCTTTTCTCCGCCCTCAGTTCTTCTCTGTTAGCGTTATCAATTTTCTCCTCTATCTAAGGTCTTTTCTGTGTCCACACTTCCTCCTCACTTCCTTTCTCAAGTGTAGAGAATCACGTCGTCTCTTGTTCATGGCTAATCTCTCTATGTCTGCAACAGATCTGATTTCCTTTCACTTTTGTTCAGGCCTCATCCACTCAACTAATTATTCCCTTTGCATTAAGGATTTTGAATTTCTTTTTCTTTTTCCTTTGTTATCATGTAAATATATTCAACTCTATTTCATCATAAAAAATTCTTGACCCTTTTCTCATCACATTTTTCTTCCCTTTATAGTCAAAATTATTCTAACTTTGTGGTTGCTCTGTATGCTTCTTATATTCACTTAGCTACATGTTTCAAATTGACTTCCACTTTCCACCCCAGCATTGCAGGGAAATTACCGATGGTGGGATTACCAGATCCAAAGAACGCCTTTTAGTCTTTATCTAGTGCCATTGTCAGGCAGCATTTGATACTCATGTATAATAATTTACCTCTAAAATGCCTTTTGGTTCTTTTCTTTTTAAAAAACTTTCTCACAGCCAGGTGCGGTGGCTCACGCCTGTAATCCTAGCACTCTGGGAGGCCGAGGCGGGTGGATCGTTCAAGGTCAGGAGTTCGAGACCAGCCTGAGCAAGAGTGAGACCCTGTGTCTACCAAAAAATAGAAAGAAATTATCTGGACAACTAAAAATATATATATAGAAAAAATTAGCCGGGCATGGTGGCGCATGCCTGTAGTCCCAGCTACTCGATAGGGTGAGGCAGAAGGATTGTGTGAGCCCAGAAGTTTGAGGTTGCTGTGAGCTAGGCTGACGCCACAGCACTCACTCTAGCCAGGACAACAGAGCCAGACTCTGTCTCAAAAAAAAAAAAAAAAAACTTTCTCACTATTCTTTCCCAGTCTCCTTCAATTGGCTTCTTTTCCTCCTACAGCTACTTAATATTATGTTTATCAAGATTTTTTTTTTTTTGGCCCTCTTTTCTTTGCAGTCTACTTTCTTTTTTTTTTTTTTTTCCATAGGTTATGCAAGACCAAGATTGGGTTGTTACCTAAATAGGGAGCAATAAATGTCACCAAGATATAGACAGAGTGAATCTCTGGATCTCCATTGTAATGATAGGGCAAGTGCCTAGTTGTATTGCGTTAGGTAAAACATGTTGTTATTGGATGAAGTAAAAAGTTCACATGGGGAAGTCTTAAAGAAATTAAGTAGGAATGGTAAGCAGAGGCCAGATAACTAAGAGCTTACTAGCGAGTTAAAATGAAGTTAATCGCCACCAATACAACTCCACATTATAGTTGAAGAAAGATGAAAAATAAAATAGAATTAGTTAATATGAATAAATATGAACAAAGCAAGCAAGGAAAGATGGTCTTTAAGTAAGACCACTCTTATTTTGGTTTTGACACCTCCATCTGTAGAATCAAGGTGAAATTCAAAACTCTCCATCATAGTGAGAACCTTTACATCCTTCTCCCATCACTCTAGGTCTCACAAACATAATTGACCTTGCAACCAACAGGGACAAGTCACCTGATGCCCTTTACCTCTGTATCTATCAGACACCTCCTGATGTCCAAGATTTCCAGTTTATCCTTACTCACCAAGATCATGTCCTTCTTTGACTATACTCTGTTTACATACATTCCTATCCCTCCCCAGCTCTCCAAGTTCTCATATCCCTCTACTTTCCCTCTTTTCTTTGGATTTTCCCTTAACACCTGGCTTTACTTGAAGGAAAATGACTTCTCTGTGGTTCTGTAAAGCAAAAGCTGTTTTCCCTCCCACATCCTTTAAAGCACCATCTTGCAGATTCCATAGGGATCCCTCATTATCCTGAAGGCCACCCAGACACCATCTCTTCCTCCCTCCTTAAAGTTCTCACATTGAAATTCATGTTTTCCAATTCTATCACCTATTTCCTCACTTTGTTTTAAGCACTTACAAACTCATAAGACACTCATCCTCATTCTTTGAAAATTTGTATCTACCTGTTCACTGTCATTCTTTCAACTCTATTGATGTCATAATCTCCTGTGATTTTCATATTTACATAGATGATCAATATAATACTCTAGTTTCTTGGTTTCTTAAATCTCCTCCTATCCAATGGTCCTGCCTTCTACAATGGTCCTGCCTTCTACTGCATCTCAAATATTCTTCCTCTTAATCATAACATAAACTTTGTCTTTACCATCCATTGCATACTTTCCGTATGCCAACATTCAAGAATCACACGCTCTTATCACCTTCTATTATTTCAGCCCATTCCTGGTGATTTTCCAATTCAAAAAATTCTCTGGCTGTGCCAAAATAATCAGTTTATGACACATCTCCCCAAAGGACTTTATGATCCCTTGCTTCATTATTATCAATTGGAAAAGTCCCATCCTAATTAAATTCAATGCTCCACCCACTCTGCACCTGCACTCAAGCACCTGAACAAAGTTGAAACAGACACATAAATACTTTGAGTAGTCTAACTTTTAGTCATGACCCCTTGCTGTTGCCAGAAACTCCCCTACATTTCTCTTGTCCATTTTCTCTCTCTGTCTCTCATTCTCCTAAAAAACCTCTTTCTCATCTTTTCTGCCTTCAGGTTTCCACCATCTCCTTTTCCTTCTTTACTCTCCACTGAGAACCTTGCTTCATTGAAAAAATACAAGATATCAGAAAATAATCTCCACAAACTCTCCAGATCACAATCACCACCTACTTGTGCATGTGCCCCAACACTCTGCCTGCCTTTGTATTTGTGATAAACTGTTTATTTTTCTCAGATTCCCTATATTTGGGTTCTAGATTTTATCCTCTCTTGCTTATTTAAGGAAATGATTTAAGAAATGTCCCTCTGTTCCCCTAATATTATCATTTTTACCTTCTGCATTGAATCATTCCCATTAGTGCACAAACATGTTAGAAAACAGTCTCTTTTGATCAGATATCACATTCCAACTTCTTCTCCATTTTTTTTTTGTTTACTTAATTTTTTTCTGAGATAAGCTAGAAAAAGAAAAACTTGCAATTTTCTTGGTTTCAAGAACTTTTCTCTCTAGGCTTCAATTTCAATTGTCCCCTGGAACCTGCAGTTAAAGCTCTAGGAGTGATGAAAGTTGGTAGGGATAAAGCATGCAGAGAAACAGCAGGCCCTTGCAAGATATTATTCTAGAAGAGGTAATAACTGGGACTTTAAGCAATGCATGCCCAGCTCCTTCACAAAAGTCAAGAGCACCTATTTTTGCTAGAAGGCTTGGTAGGGTTTGGGTCACTTGAGTATTTAATGACATCTAAATATTCCCAGATCACTATCTCAATTCTTGAGGTCTCCTTCTTCTCCAATAAATAACCTAACATAATGAATTCAATTTGTGTTGTAATTGAATAATAAGCAGGATCAGACTCTAAAGTTTACTGTTTGTCAAACCAGCATTGAGACTAAAGAAGATAAGCTACTTTTAAAGTCAGTCTTAGAAAACTTTAAGTTCTCCAATAATGTGTTGGGCCAAAAATTTTAAATGTTGATTTATCACTTTGTGTCTTTAAGCTATTTATTCTAGCCTTTAGACCTATTTTTTGTGACCTCAGTAATGGTCTGTTTTAGTAGTTACTTTGTCCACAAAAGACTTGCCCTTTTTTTACATCTCATGTCCATCCTGTCTTCTAATTGCTGCCTTCAGATCCAAAGTCTTACATGCCTATTTTCCTGAAGGTCTATTGTATATAACCAGTTCTTCTATCAGTCATAATGGTGGCCAGGGTTGAGTTTCCAACAACAGAAACTTCTTTAACTGATTTAACCTGACACACATATGGTACAGGGACTTTGGAGTTTGCAAAGTTGTTGGAAAGGATAGAGAAGGCATTAGGCTGAGTTCCTAGAAACAATCCCCATCCACCAATTACTCATTTTCTGTTGACGTTTGTGATCTCCCTTGCAGGAAGCTGGCAATCAGGAAGGTGCTACTTCTCTTGCTAAATGTATAGCCACACTATGTCTGCCATGTTTGGCGAAGCTGTTGCTGCTGCTACAATAAGATGATGAATAAAAAGCTGCTAATCATGCCATCTCTTTCATGAGCTCAGCCAACAAAATAGATACAACACACCAAGCCTGTCTCAATGATTCAGTTCTGAATCTAGGTCTCATGGGAGTGCATCTAAAAGGTGAAATCAAAGTCATATCCCAACCCTAGCTATGAGTGGTGAAAGAAATTGTTATTTTGGTCTTATATCTTTTCAACTCTGTAAAGGGTTAAAATGGGTATTGGAAGAGCCAATCCAAGAATACAAAAACACTTTCAACACAATTTCAGGGCCATAGAATACTGTTGTGAAGGCAAACTTACAGTTGCTGCTCTTCCCATGTCCCCATTTCCAATTACTGAAATGAAGTGTTCCAGTCCCTGACTGTTACTCCTACCTGGACTACAGATTTTACCCCTGAGCTTAACAGGTATATTAGTGACCTCACCGTATGATACCACGTCAATTCTCACCCCTTTTTGATTCATGCACTAGTTTCTATTGTCCTTTCAGCCATTCTCCTCTCTTTTTCAATATCAACTGTATATGTTCTTGGTTCTAACCTTTTTAAAATAGAAGGGATGCCAGAGGAAAAGAAAGGATGAATGAATATTCAGAGAAATGTGGAATGGGAAGAAATTGGGTGACATGTTGTTTATCATTTGTTTGCAAAATAAAGTGAAGAACAGCATTATCTACTGAGAGTGAGAAGAATGGAAAATGGTTCTTAGGTTTGGAGAGAATGAGAAGGGTAAGAATATTGTGGAAGATGTTTCTAGCAATTGCTAAAATTTTTAGTTCTCCTTCTAACTCACACCTCCACACTCATGTTACTTGATGTAGAGAACTCTGAGTCTTATGATGGAAGCACTGTTGAAGGGCAGAGTCCATTACTCTAGGTCAGCAAAACCACCTATGTGAACTAGCATGAGATCTACAGCATTTGTTATTTTAAGCCAGTAATGTTTTGAGATTGTTTCTAAAGAAAAAAAAGCCTATTCTGTCTTTTTCAAACATCAACTGAGCTAATTGTCCTAGGGTTGCTGAGAAAAAAGTGAAGACTGTCAGATTTTTTTTTTAAATTATGAGAAATTACATTGAGAATTGTTTATTGATGATTTATTTACTTGTTTTTTACTTACATCAATGCTTGATAGCCGAGATATATGAAAGAATAATATTTATACAAGATTTTACATATATTTCTAAAATATTGCAGAATGTCAGAGAGACATGAGATTCTAAGTCCCTAGTAAAATCATCATTAAAATGAATGGCTGTGAAATCCAGGAAATGGAGAAATAAATCCATAATAAACCTAAAAGATAGGAAGGAAAAACATTTATAAAAGAAGTAAAAATCATAATGAGTGTGAAGATCTGGTTCAATGGAAGAAAGAGAATGAATTAAGCATATGATATTGTTACTACATAAAAAATTATGGTAGAATAAATGGAATGGTAGACCTAAGGTATGACAGCACGTAAAAGACAATAACGGCCAGGTATGGTGGCTCATGCTTGTAATCCCAGCACTTTGGAAGGTCAAGGTAGGAGAAGGATCATCTGAGCCCAGGCATTCCAGACCAGACTGAGCAACATAGATTTTGTCTATACAAAAAAAAAGCCAAGTACAGTGGTATGTTCCTGAAGTCCTAGCTACTCGGGGAGCCAAAGCAGGAAGATCACTTGAGCCCAGGAGTTCAGTTATAGTGAGCTGCGATTGTGCCACTACACTCCAGCCTGGATGACAGAAAAAGACCCTGTCTCTAAAATAAAATTTAAAAAATAAAATAAAATAAAGGACAATAAAATGGGATAGGGTGGAATTATTGAAATGGATGAATTATATGGAGTTTGATAAGTTGTAGATGGGAGAGCCATTAACATGAACATTGATGTTGACCATTCTGATAACAGAAGGCGCTCTAAAGAGCAACCCTGTGAGCCATACCAGATTACACCATGCAAGATAACACACTTGAAATTGTCTTGTACTATATTTCCCATCCAACACTAATTCTTTTAAATTTCAAGAAAAATGAGAACAAAATTCTCCTATTTTATATGCAATGTTTTGGTCATGAGATACCTCAATAAAGTGCCCAGGTGGTTAAGAAAATACAGAAAATGGAAATTTTTCTACTCTTTTTTTGTTTCTCTGTTCTTTTAAAAATAGCTCGATTACATTACCTGACTTCCAATTATACTACAAAGCTATAGTAAACAAAACAGCATGGTACTGGCATAAAAACAGACACAAAGACCAGTGGAACAGAATAGAGAACTCAGAAATGAATCCATGCATTTACAGTCAACTCATGTTTTACAAAGTTGCCAAGAACATACAATGGGGAAAGAAATAGTCTCCTCAATAAATGATGTTAGGAAAATTGGATATTCATATGAAAGAAGAATGAAACTAGACCCTTATCTCTAGCCATATTTAAAATAATAAATCAAAAAGGATTAAAGACTGAAATATGAGACCTGAAACTATGAAACTACTAAAGGAAAGCATCGGGGAAATGCCTCAGGACATCGATCTCGGCAAGGACTTCTTGAATAATACTCTTAAATCCCAGGCAATGAAAGAAAAATTGGACAAATGAGATCACAGCTAAAATGTTTCTGCACAGCAAAGGAAACAATCAACAAAGGGAAGAGATGACCTAAAACAGAATGGAAGAAATTATTTGCTAGCTACCCATCTGACAAGGTATTAAAAACTAGAATATGTTAGGAGCTCCAACAATTCAACAGGAAAAAACTAATCCAATTAAAAATGAGAAAAAATTCTAGATGAACATTTCTTAAAAGAAGATATACAAATAGCCAACAAGTACATGAAAAAATGTCCAACATCATTAATCATCAGAAATATGTAAATTAAAACTACAACGAGGTATCATCCCACCCTGGCAAAAATGGCTTTTATCCAAAAGACAAGCAATAATAACAAATGCTGGTGGGCATATAGAGAAAGAAGAACCCTTGTACAGTGTTGGTGGGAATGATAATTAGTACAATCACTACAAAGAACAGTATGGTGGTTCCTCAAAAAACTAAACATAGAACTACCACATGATCCAGCAATCTCACTGCTAGATATATATCCAAAGGGAAGGAAATCAGTATATCAAAGAGATTTCTGCACTCTCATGTTTACTGCAGCACTGTTGACAATAGCGAAGATAAGGTATCAACCTAAACATCCATCAATGAATGAATGGATTAAAAAATGTGGTACATATATACAATGGAATGTTATTCAGCCATAAAAATAAGTGAAATCCTGTCATTTGCAACAACATGGATGTAACTAGAGAACATTACATGAAATAAAATAAGCCAGGCATAGAAAGACATGTTGCATATTCTCAGTAATATGCGGGAGCTAAAAGAGAAATTGAACTTAAGGAGACAGAGAGCAGAATGATTATCAGAGGCTACAAAGAATAGTGTGGGGCAGATAAAGAGGTTATGGTGAGTGAGTACAAAAATAGCTAGATAGAAGGAATAAGATCTAGTGCCTGGTAGCACCATAGGGCAATGGTTAGCAATAATTTATTGTATATTTCAAAATATCTGAAAGACTAGAATTGGGCTATTCCTAACACAAAGAAATAATAAATACTTGAGCTGATGGATACCCTAATTACCTTGATTTGATCATTACACATTGTATGCTTGTACCGAAACATCACATGTGCTCCATAAATATTTATGACTCTTATGTATCCATAATAATGAAAAATAAAAATAGCTCAATACTTCCCCCAAAGATTTAAACATTTTTAAATATTTTAAAAGTATCAGTTGGAAAAACAGTATTCCCCTCCATACTATCCTAGGACATGTCCGTATACTTCAAATAAAGCATTTAAAGCATAAAATAAGTACTTCTAGCATGTATATATCTCACTATTTGAAATTAATAATGATTGTTTTGAATTTGAGTGGAATCTCATGGGAATATGTGAGAATTTTTCAGTAGAAAAATCTGTAGCTAGCCACCAATGCAAATCTAAATTCTAAATTAAGATGAAAATAGGATACCTACAAATGGATCCGGTTGAAGACAATTGCTGCTAGAATGATTTCTTCATTCATCAATTCCAGAATATTCAGTGAGGCTCCCTGACCAGCAGGTCTTTTTCAGGATTTGAAAGAGCTGACTTCTATTATTGATCTGTTATGCTTTTACACTTTTAACAAAGGAGAGAGATGGTGCTATTAACCCAAATGAAGATATTTCTCTCTCTGAATCTATATTATGTTTGGACACTAAAATGTGTATCTTTCCTTATAAATTGGAATAGGTTTTCAACTATGTTTATTTATAAGCCAGTTCACAAAATGGGGACAAGATTCACTCATTATAGGTATCACCTAGGAATGCAGAAATGGATAATCACTCAGTTAGAGACTGTGCTTGGATTTCTCTCACTTTCCATAACATGGAATCTTGTCTCTAAAGTCCAAGTGGAAATAACACACAATGAGTGAGTGACGACAATTTAATTCATGTTATGATGTACTCGGTACTAAAGATGTGTCTCTGGCCTTCTGTACCTGATGGAAAAGGAATGTTACAACTTTCTTTCTAGGTATCAAGGAGAAAAAAAGCAAGCATGCTAAAGCCAGAAATGTGCTAGGTATGTGGGTTATTTCGTCTCATGAGAGGCATCCTGGACAGTAGCTCTAAATCCATTTTACCGCTTTCTGAACCAAGACAGTTACAGCTTTCTGTGACAGAATATTGTGCAAATTCATTTGCACTTGAACTGATGGAAGTGGGGACTTGTTGAAAAAGAAAGATCTTAAGAGTAGAAAGAAATGTGTTAAAGTCACTCAAATGTATAGGAACAAAGTGGTATAAATTGAAGAATAATGAAAATGTCAACAACTTAACAAACATGAAGATTTTTAACACAGAAGTATAGGCAGGCTGAAACACACTTTTCTCAGTTTAGTTTGTGAGAACGGTAAAGGAGAAATTAACTAACAGAGTCTCCGTTAATACAATGTCAAATCATTTCATCAATCAGTTTGCTGTTTTACTCAATCAATGAAATAAATCTTTTGACGCGTTCCAATTTAACAATGAAATCAGCAAATATTTGACTGAATATTCTACTTTTTAAATGTCATGTGGTACATCCTTTAAGAAATTGGTAAAACAAAGAAATGTCATACAGGGAAAGAATTAACATAACACGATGAAAACCGACAACAACATTAAGTAACTAACAAAGCCATCTGTCCTAGAGGAAAAGAAAAAGAATGAGTTCCAAGATTGTTGTCTAGTAAGAAACTCTGAACAGTAACATCCAGTTTAACACATTAATTATAGATAATGTCAAGCAATACAGCAGAAAAAAACTAATTAAACCAAATATTTTGTTCATTTCAGAAAGACATATCAGTGTAATTTAGTCTATTGTTCACTGAGGAGGTGAAGACGAAATAGAGACTACAGTCCCAGCTGGAATGAAGCCATAAAAGACAATCGTGTCCACACATTGCTTTTTCCTATCAAGAGTAAACCCCTAGATCTGAAATAAGAAAATAAAGGTGGGAGATTGGAAGCGTGGAATGTGATACCACAGGAAAAAGGAAAATTCAAGATGATAATTATATACTCAGTGAATAATGGACTCCTGATATACAGCTTTCTGGTAGAAAAAAAATAACAGATTATTTTTGATCATGACTAACTCTGCTACTTTAAAGAAAAATATGCCTCCTGTTCATGATTTCCCTGATGCAATTTGACTTAACACACTCTAGAACATTGCTTTTCTAATTTTAATGTGCACTTGAGGTCTGAACTGGGGTCTAAGGTAAGATTCTGCGTCTCCAACAAACTCCCAGGTGATAGCACTGCTATTGGTCTATGACAACACTTCAAGTGTGAGTCTCCAATGTAAACTAAGATAGAAACTTAGACTTAGAAGGTACCTTAGGAGATAGCAATATAAATTCTCATTTTACAGTTGAAGAAGAGAAATCCCAGAGCAATGTGATGACATAATTCTCACAATTCCTTACTCACTACCTAGATATTAAGGCACAAAACACCTGACTCCTAGTGAAGTGTTCTTTCCTATAGACACTGAATAAAAAACACTTAGAAACATAAGCTACTTGTGATTGTGACCCGTATCAATGCCTTTTTAACTTTAAATATGATGATGCCAATTTCGAAACTAAATTTGAAACATCATTCAAAATACTGTTTTCCTTGTGAGTGTTTTAATATTCTTGTCTCCCTGGTTCCTAGCTCCCACTTGACTTCTGTCCGTGGAATGTTCACATTCACAAGAAAGTTCACCTAAAATAGCAATTCATCTTTTGCCAGCACATGTGTCTTTGTAAAATACGTAGACTGCATGTGAGACACCTTAAAGAATATGTCTACACAAGTAAATCAAAGCTATGAAACAACGAAATGCAGCATTGAAACTTCACTCGTCACATTCATTTAACAAACAATTACTGAGCAATTAGTTAGGTAATATTTTCAAAGAAATGTAAAGTCTGACATCTGCTCTCACAAAAGTTTTAATCCAGTTGAGGAGATAAGATATAGATGCAGGAAAGAGTTAAATAATAATATGTGTTTACAAAGTTCAGAGTGGACAGAAAAAAAGAGTGGGTTGGAAAGATTCTTTGTGGCTTTATTTGTGGATGTCTTTATTTCTAAAGTATTTGTCAGTTTTTGCTTCATTTATCTGATTGTCTGTTAATAGATGCCTACACATTTAGGAGTGCTATGTCTTTTTGATAAATTGACTTTTATCATTGTAAGATGACTCTCTTTATTTCTGGTAATGCTTTGTCTTTAAATTCACTTTGCTGGATATTTCTATAGTCACTTCAGCTTTGCTTATAATGAGTGTTTTCATGGTACATCTTTTCATTTTTAAAAAATTCTAGCCAATGTGTGTCTTTATCATTAAATGGCATCATTCATTGTTGCCAAACAATTTTCACTTGAAGTTAAAGAACAAATTCCATCTATACCTTTTGGTCTTCTTTGTTTAGTCCGGCCAAACTATGTTGTTCGTAGACTGCCTTTTCAGGGGATTTTGTTTGTTATTTTTAAGCCAGTACCTGTCAGAGTATATTTTTACACAGTAGTTCATTTGGGACCAATGATGAATAAATTGTTTCTTGCTCCAGAGTTATATGGTGAGGATCTGTTTGTAGATGGGCTCTCTCTATCTCTTGACTTTAAACAGTCTGAGGTAAAACTATTTTTTGGTCTAGCTTGGTTCACTAAGTGTCCAAAACTGATATGCAAAATAAATTTGTTGCATGTATGGCACTGACAAAGATAATATACTTCTTTTGATCAATTTGACATTTTGAAAATGTAAATGAATTCCAGAATTTCAGGAAAAAAAATCTAAGACCTTATCAAAAGATTATCTGAATTTAATCTACCTGTTTCTTCTTCTGATGTTCTACCCTTTTCCTCTAATCCTTTTCCCTGCAATACCAAACTGATTCATTTCCCTTCCTCTTTAATTAGCCTCGCCCTCCCTGTGTGTTACTCAGTGACTCACATAAGAATTAAATCCCTCCCTAAAATGCCAAACCCTCCCTTAATTCCTTCTCCCTCAGATCTGTATTTAGCTTCCTCCACCTTTGTTGATACTCCCAGCAAGAATTATTAGTCAGTTGGACTTGAGGTGGACAACCTTGCCCTGCTCTCCAGCCAATCTGTTTGCTGAGCAGGGCTATAACAAACCGTGTTTAGTAAAAAATTTTTGTGTGTTGTGTTGTAATATATAGAGACAATCCTCTGACCTTGGTAAGTAGACATTAAAACTCTGTCCTTGTAAAATGAATGGACAGATTAGGCTAGCTCATGTGGCCAGAGCATTGTCCTAAGTATCAATTCTGAGCCACCACATTAGTTTCACTCCACACCAAGGCTAATCTTGCCCCAGAATTACAGAGTTCTGGATTCAAGTTTTGTCAGAGTAACTCTGGGAAAACGATATAACCCCTCTGTCATTCATTTGGGTCATTTAAAAAATGAGAATGCACATACCTATTTTAAAGTTACATGGTTAGACTTAAAAGTGGTAATTATGGAAAGCATCTGTCAGTGTTGCTATAGTATTAGAAAAAGTAGAAGCAATGGTTGCATTAGTAACAGACACTATTCTGTCTAGTATCTCAGTGTTGTGTCTTAATCTCAGTGCAAACTACAGAAGCAGGCATAGCCAGCAAGGTCTAGAAAGTGAGCCATTTAGATCTGCCCGAATCAGCAGAGTAGGCCTCAAAGAACTGAATTCACTTTAAGGAAGGTGTAGTGGAGTCTTATGATCTTTGTCCAAAGGAATGGCTCTCCTACCACAGAAACAAAAATGCACAGTTCACTACATGAGACCCTTGTCCCCTTACAGGCCCCTGCATTCATGCCAGTTCTCTAGGAAGAGAGGTTTATCAGAAAGGAACACTGGAAGATAGATGGTCATCCGGCTAAATGGCTCTGTGGGTACAGACAGCTTGGGAAATTACACAAAAGCAGGGCTGAAGATAAAACCAGATCACACGATAGCCTTGTTGGAAGCATATTGGAACACTGAGCAGGGAAGCAGGGGCCCAATGAACACCATGTAGGACAAGTGGAAGGAGCAGAGAATGTGGATCTCAGTGGCCTGGTCAGAGAGCCAACTCTCGTTAGTCAATAGCAGAAGTTAGAAACCCTTCCGTGGCCCTCCATTTATGTTGCAAACATGACACTTCCAAAGAAATCAGATTTTAGGGCTACACCGCAAACCGCTAAAGGAAAGTCTCTTGTGATGGGGCATTCCCCAGTATTTAAACCATTGGTGAGAGAAAAGAGGGTATAAAGTTTGAAATCAAGTGACAGCCAAAAGGACTTCTGCATTCTGCACACTTAGGGAATCCATACATCAGCTTGAAGGGCTTTGAGATGCTCTCCTAGTCCCAGAATTTGTGAGAGGAGATGGGACAAAATAAATACTAATGGTTTATGTTTTTGTGTACTGGAGGAGTAACTTCAACATGGAGTGACTTGAAGAAACAGGTTGCAAATAATATTTGGCCTTTGTCCACTGCACACTGTTTTAAAAATATGAATAGTAATGAATAATTTACATTATAAGGATTTTTCAAAGGACAAATAAACACAATGCATCTACTAATTCTAAATTCACTCAAGGGTAGTCCCTAGGACAGTAGACCAGAGTATATTGTTTAAATTGAATCTCAAACTTGGGAATAACAAATACTCCCATTTTTAAATCCTTGCTAATAGCAAAATTAGAGTTTAGTCTAATTTCAAGGAAACACTGTCACATATTATTACACCATTTAAATTTACTTTATAAGTCCTTGTCTCTTTTAATTTACTTCTATTGACATGATTAAGCATTTCCCAAAGTCTGTTCCAATAAACAATATTCTAAAGAAATAATCTTTTAAAATGGTTGTATGGTAAAATAAGTTTTGGAAACTCATAGTATATTCATCTCTTTTTATTTGATGATTCAAAGTGCCAATTAGCATATTAAATTCCCAAAGAATTACTGATGTGAAGAAAACTTACTTGATTTAACTCAAAATTTCCCAAACCCAATCAATCATGGAATTCAGTTATTTAAATAATATCCTTTAAAAAGCCTGGGAAGATCAAGTGTGGAAAATTCTGATACCAATGTATTTGTTTCAATATCCCAAGTTCTAATGAGTTGTGTTTTTATCTTTTATTTTCTTAATTTGTAACAAGGACTTAATTTTAACTATCATTCCACAGAGTTATGAAGACTGATAATAGATGAAAATAAGAGAGTCATACATTACTTAGTGCATAGTTGTCACTCAGTAAATAATAGTTCACTTAATTTAGCACAACTAATAATGTATGCAACTGATTTAGTTGGATATTGATATTTAAAAAGCTATAACTTTAGAACTTTCCTTTTAGCCATAGTTTAAAAAATATACAGATATGTACATATTATACATATATATTATATTACAACTAGAACCCACATGCATGTATAGTGCAACTAAAAGAAAATTTTCAAAAAACAAACTTAAATATTACCTACTGCAATGTACTCTATATTTTATTTTATAATATTCTAGTCTATATCTGAATTTTATATCTGACCATGTCCCAGTATACTGATTTTATAAGAGCTAATAATTTGAAAAATTCAGCTTTAAAGAATTTAATATCCACAGCAAAATTATGTTACCTAAACATGAGACAAAACTGTCTATCATTGTCATCGTAGTAGTAATTTTCACAAGACTAAAAATGGTCATTACAACATGAAATGGTTTGCTCCATAACCACAAACCACAAATTCTAATTAGGAGATTCATCTATGTGGTTGGTGTTCAAAATTTGTTTCTGAATGTAAGAAATAGTTAAAATGATCCACCTTATTTAGAGATTTGTGTAGACCAGCATATCTAAAAGGCTATAACTGACACTTCAAAGATTATATTTGAAATGAATATTCTAATTGCCACAGTACTTAGTAGAAAAAATCAAATGTCTTTTTACAAATAGAGTCCTACATCTTTTGACAATCAGAGATTCTTCCATATGTTTGTATCATAGATAATGACATTAGGATTTCTAACTCCTCGTTTTAGATATAAGTCCTTAATTTTTGTTATTTGTGTTACTGGAAGGTAAAATCATACAAAATTTTCATGTCAAGATGATGATTAAATTAGCATTTTTCTTCTATTCGAAGATTCTTTGATTGACAGATTGATAAATAATGTTTATTCATTAAAAAAAATTTATACTGAATTTCCAGACAGAACCCTAAGGAAAAAAAAATAAAACAATTATATCCCAAATAAGCATTTACTTTCAATGAATTCCTCCATACATTTCCTGAAACAACAACAACAGCAAAACATATATCAAAGGCAAAGTATTCAAATGTTCAGAGAAAAATCTATTAAATAAATAAATGCATTCCTTAAAGTTTCCAACTGGGGATAGCTAAATTGATTTATAATCTCTAATTTGTTATGCTGTTCCATGGGGCAGAGCACATAAATCTACAAACCTTGCTTAGCATTTATAATTACGTAGCTGTGCAATGCTCAATACAAACTCTCACCCCTATGCACGAGGGAAAAAAAAGAGCAAAGTGTTGCAAATATAACACACATAAGTATGTATGTGCTATTGTTCAAAATAAAAACACATGCATCACCCAGACTTCCTACGAGTACCCATTGTTTACCTTCACCTCCACGTCCTTCGCTGTAGCTCCGCAGATACTCCTATTAAATATTCAGCCTAAGTTCCCTGCCTTGAATGGCACTGGTGGGAATGCTTCCAAGTACATGAATGCACAGCTTCGGATTGTAAAAGGTGGCTCAATTTCAGGCAGTTCCTACAGAGAATGTGCCTTTGAATGTGATCATTTTGAATGCTCTTGGGGTGGTCATATGTTTATGAACTTGCATGTTGCAAAATTTTGAATGGGATCAGCAATGATTTTTCTATTGCACTGTTCACCAACAGCCATAGAAAGTTATCCCTTTTACCTAGCCATCAAAATAGAATGCCCAAGGAAAGGGAAGACAAGATTTGAACCTAAGAATTCTTACAGTCAGGATTCTTCCAAATGTCAAAGAAAATATTCGACAAATAGAAACTTATTCCCAAAAGGCTTTTCACAGTCCACTAACTCTAACCAAGATTCACATAACCATTTCTACCCAAATGGGTAACTATCCCATTTGCAAACACCTCCCAGACACAATAGCATTGGCTTTTTAGGCAACTTAGTCTGGTGTTTCAAAAGATTTTTGGAAGTGTCTGCTACTTCAATCCAAAGGGAGACATTCACACAGATAATACAGATAATATTTTGACTAAAAAAAAAATAAGCAGTGCATTATCTGTTGGAATAAAACTACAAGATGTTATCAATGCAGAAATAATAACTGTTCTTAATCTATTTTATTTTCATTCTTTCATAGATTAACCGCACTTCTGGTCATATGATTCATTGATGGTGTCTTGCAACAACTGTGTCTGTCATTTATCTTCTGTGGTTTGTGGCATTGATTCATGGTT
>CAUYSK010101286.1:0-12621 GCA_963575035.1 Avahi laniger
CGGCTGATACTAATACTAGAAGGTTAGCTTTGTGAGGACTGCCACATGTGGGATCGCTTGGAGAACTTTCTTTTGTGGTCCAGAACGTCATGTGTGAACTAAAGGGAACAAGAACAGTAAGAGGGAAGACGTGGGCTCGGGATGCTTTTCCACAGCCCTGCCGTGTCCCCCCAGCAACACAGCAACGCCAGTGTCCCCCACATTGCCAGTGCCCCCCACAATGCCAGTGCCCCCCCCAACACTCCCGCGCCCCTACAACAACACAGCAGCACCAGCGTTCCACCCAACACGCCAGGGTCCCCTGCAACGCCAGCCCGCTGCTCTCTCCGCTGCCGCCCCTCCCACCTCCAGAGGGCAGTGCTCCCTCTTCCTTGTTCTCTTACAACCATTCCTGGGGGCGTTATTCTCTTGTTTGATTTCCTTCCATTCCATTTAGTTTTTTTAACGGTAGGCTGTAAGTGAATTAAAAAAAAACCTCACAAAAAATTAGAATTTATTTAATAAACAGGTAAGTTTACCACTTCACGGAATGACTATAATCAGAATAACAGATAATATAAGTGCTGTTCAGGATTGGAGAAATTGGAAGCCTCACACCACGCTGGAGGGAGTGAAATGGTGTAGCTGCTTTGGAAAACAGTCTGGCGGCTCCTCAGAAGGTTTAGTACACAGTTGGTTTCCTCGCGATCCAGCGATTCCACTCCGAGGTATGTACCCAAGAGATTGAAAACATATGTCTACATAAAAACTTTTTCGTGAATGTTCGTAGCAAAGCTGTGCATGATAATCAAAGCCCAAATGTCCATCTGCGTACGACGGGTAAGAAAAATGGGGTTTCTCCATAAAATGGAATATTCAGGCATAGGAGTGAAGTAGCGATACATGCCGCAACGCGGGCGGACTTGAAAACGTTATGCTAAGTGAGGGAATCCGGTCACAAAGGACCACATACAATTTCATTGATATGAAATGTCCAGAATAAGCACATCTATAGCAGTAGAAAGTTCATTAGTGGTTGCTTACAGCTGGCAGGGGCGGGTGCTGCATCGATTGGAGGGTGATATCTAAAGAGTGCAGGGTTTCATTTTGCATAGGTGAAAATGATGGAATGTTCTAAAATTGATTGTGGTGATGGTGATGGTTTGCATACCTCTGTGAATATACTCAGATCATATGCTTTATTATTATTATTTTTGGTCTTGCTCTGTCACCCTGGCTAGAGTGCAGTGGCATCATGAAAGCTCACTGCAACCTCAAACTCCTGGGCTCAAGTGATCACTCCTGCTTCAGCCTCCCTGATAGCTGGGACTACAGGCATACGCCACCATGCCCAGCTAAATTTTCTATTTTTTGTAGAGATGGGGTCTGGCTATGCTGCCCAGGCTGGTCTTAAACTCCTGGCCTCAAGGGATCCTCCTGCCTTGGCATCCCAGAGTGCTGGGATTATGGGCATGAACCACCATGCCTGGCAAGGGCCATAGATTTAGGATCAGAACCCACGTTTTCTTGCTCATTCTAGTGAACTTTCTCCTCTCCCTGTCTCCTCCCAGACTGTAAGATCCAGACCCCTCCCAAAGGAACTCCCATACACTATTCCTCTATTAAAGAACCAGAAAGATGGAGCAGGGGTATGGGAGGGAAAGAAGTGGTCGCCTTAACACCAGAAAAGGTGGAGGAGGGCCTGGCAGCCACCATGTCCTCCCCGGGGCCCCAAGCCTTTATGTGTATCTTCCTCCTTTGATTTCCGAGGGCTCTACAGGGTACATATTACATCTTTTGTTGGAGAGGAAGGCAACCAGGCAGGAAGGGGTCGAGTGACTTCTCCCACATGGTAAACTGGGATTAGAGCCCAGCAGTGTCTGGTGTCTGGTGCAGTCTCTGATTTGTCAGTGTCACCTGTTTCTCCACAGTTGGGCAGTCTAGGGTACAGGATGGGACCCACCGCCTTGAGGCAGCTTGTTTTGTGTGTCTTGTTTTTGCGCCGTGAGGGGCCACTGTATTGGCCTCGCTGCGCGGATGGGATGCCGGGACAAGGCCGAGCTTGGGGGTGGGAGGCCGCCTGCTCAGAACCTTGTGTGGGCCAGTCCCTCCGCCTGCAGCCTCACCTTGGATGGTCCTGTTTCCGTTTTACAGCCCGGCTCCTTGTCACTGGGACAACCCATATCTCACAAAGGGCAGGAGGTGTTATTAGAGGGCCAGTAGGCTGAGGGAGCTGAAGGGCAGGTTTTTCTCATTTCTGAGGAATTTGTCCTCGGGAAGGGGGCTGTCCTATTGACCTGGGTCCCTGTCCTCTTATGTGGCTCTGGCAAGTAGCATTTGAAAGCTTTCTCCTGGTGCCAGAGAAACTGCTCAGAATCCTGAATATTCTTCCCAAAGCCTAGCATCAGGAGATAAGGCAAAGAACCTACTTAGCAATTAACTGGGACAGTTAGTAATTCCAGTTTTTACTTTGCTCTCATCACAGAGGGAGACTCTAAACTGTTTCAAGATAGAAGGGAATTCCAGGGGGCACTGAGACAGCAGGTCACGGCTGAGGGGAGTGTTGGAGGCAGGCAGTGTAGACCTTTGCTTCTCAGTCTCCGAGACCTCCCTTACTGAGTGTTTTCATGGCCCCAGAGGTTTGCAGCTTAGCCGTTCGTTGGAATCACATGCAGAGCTTTAAAAAATTCTGAGGCTGAGGTCCCACTGCAGAGAGTCTGATTTAATTGGTCTGGATGTATCAGGGCATCGGGGGATGTACAGCTCCCAGGGGACTCTGATGTTCGCCCAAGTTCCATTTCTGAGCTTCTGGGATATAAGAACAATCTGCTTGAACTCTTCCCAGCCAGAACATTCTGGTGTCCAAAGGCCTTCAATTACGATGGGTTTGGGAGACAGGCTAGAGAGTTTCAACTCCTGTACTGCATAAGTTTATGCTGCATAAATGATCGTTGAAGTAGCATCAATCCATGCTGAGTACCCACGAATCCAGACATCCAGTGTTTTATCATTTGTTCGGCAAATACAGTTAAATATGAGTGCTCAGCCCACAAAAGGCGATTGGCAAATTTTAGCTCTTTCCATGCATCTCCTTTAAAATGAGCCACAGGAGTATTTGGGTTGATACAGGTGGACCTTGGAATCTTTGTGGGATCCGGCAGTGTGCTCGAGCCACTTCCACCTTTATACACTAGATGGCGCGAGAGGACCGCTGAGCGGAGGATGCTGAGGGGAGGGGGCGGCAGGAGGAGGGTGGCTGTCAAATCAGGCAGCGGAGGGTGGTTTTTCCAAATATTAGTAGGATCTAAACAACGCAAAAGCAACTCTGTGTTTCCACTGGGAGAAAATGCAGACGTTCATATTCTCTTTGGGGCACATAAACATTAGTTCAAGGTGACAGCTGCCCAGAAAGAGACCTGGCCAGGTGGGGCAGGGGCCGGAGGGGGCATGGGTGGCTCAGAGGTCAGGCAGAGGACCAGGCGGGTGAGAAGATGCAGGAATGACGCTAGCTCTGCCTGCAGAGGAGCCACAAATAAAAATATATATTATATTTAACACTTTTTTTAGAGAAGGAAAAAGTTTTTCACATCAGGTAGCAGATTTTAATTTCTATCATAATTGATAGCAGGTAGACTCAGGTCCCGACAGGCAAAGGGAGGAAAGATCGCTTTTAAGGAGTTTAAATTGACCACCCACACGAAGAAAGGGACACCACTCTTGTGACTCATAGCTTCTTGCCTGCCAGATGTTTCTAGAATGAGAAAGTGAAGGCTTTCTGCTGACCGCGGGGAGGGCTGGCCCATCTATTGTTAGAAGTGCATGTTTGATCTGAGGATAGAGCTTCAAGGTAGACTGGAAAAACACCAGGGTGTCCTTGGACTTCTCTGTCCACAGGTGACCGACAGACTCCAGATCCTGAGACGGCTGATGATGTGGACAGACTCAGACCAACAGCTCACCGTGACTTCACGCTGGTGGCCTCACTTGCAATGATTTCTTGAGTCTGCTGGACTTTCTCAGTGGCTCCATCCTCTGCTATTGTGTCTAGACAAATTTTACTTGCAGAATGGGGAAGCTCTTATCACACGTTTACCCTTCTGACACCCTTTTCCTCCCTGACCTATTTATACACATTCTGGCTTTGTCGTGAGTGGAAGTTTGTCTTCTCTTTGGCATGTTGGTCTGGAGAGTGCTAGCGAGACCTGGGTGAAGCCAATATTCACCATCACAATACTGAAGTGTTAGTTTTTAATTGGAAGAGTAGAGAAAACTATAAGCTACTGTTTATCTGGTTGGAGTTACCTTACTGATGGTGGTGGTTGTGTGTTTGGAATTCAGGTGTTGCTTAAGAGTTCAGGTTGGAATATAACAGGTGATTTTTGGTTGTTGTGGCTCAACATTCAGAGCAGCCACTGTGCAGTCCAGGCTGGGAGCCTTAGCTTACCTGGATATAATCATTGGCAGAAATTGCTCAAGAGAGGAAATATTCTGTCTCTGTGTTCAGAAGGCAGGGTAACTGGTACCAGTAGGAGCAAAGTACTGGCAGTGGGCAACTGCTAGATTTTATTTTCTTTTATAGATGTGTATAGAGGAGGCCACTGCCGGCAAAAAATGTTCCCCAGGACGCTAAATAAGCGCTTTCAGCTTCTGGTATTGGGCTTACTTCCCTCAAGCCCTGCGCTTCAGAGGGTGGTCTGAGGACCACAGCATCTGCTGGGGGCTTGGCAGATTCAGGCTCTCAGGCCCTGTCCCAGACTGACCGAATCAGGATCTGCTTTGGAGCGAGAGTCCTGTGCACACGAGAGTTAGGGATGCAGTGTCTCAGAGGCGCAGCTGGCTCCGGGGATCGAGCCAGGTGGGCAGCACAGTACCAGTCTCCTGGGCCAGCCGGTCTGCCCATCAGCAATCCCTTTCACCCTGTTGGGGGACACCCGTTCTTGACACGAGGCACCACTGGAGATGGCTCGTCTGCAGGGAGTGAGGCAGGGCTGGGGCTCTGCCCAGAGGACCCACGAGGCCTGATTATCACAGTGGTGATGGTGGCTTTGCCTCTTTTACTTTGGGGTATGGCTGTTTCCCAAAACCTCTTGAAGTGCCAGGGGAGGCAGATGGACAGAAGGCCACCCAGTGCCTCACCCACGCCACATGTGGGGGACCTCTGGGCAGTTGGGCTGTGGACTCCCGGCCTCTCCAGCATGTACTTATGAGTCTCACGTTCACTGGGAAAAAACAGATCAAACAGATCCCAATGCAGCAGTGTGGCTTTGCAATCACTGAGGACTGATGCACCCTGGTTGGAAGGGTTCAGGGACTCTCAGGCTGGGCTGTGCCTTTGACTTAGCATTTCCAGGGACTTGCCTAGCTACGGAGCACGAGCACAGTACCAGAGGGCTGTAGCCGTGAACCAAGTTCATATCCGTGGCCACGCTGTTCTCCTCCCAGATGAGACAAGTCCCTTCCTTGCCCAGGGCCACCGCTGGAAGATGACAGACCAGCTCTAGGTCCTGGTTGGCTGGATACCACTTTGGTGCTTTTACCCACACTCTTCCCTGTTATTTCCTCTGATTCCCCACAACACTGAGGTCAAGGTTAGGGATGAGTTTTACTGGAGTCTTAAAGAGCCAGGAGCAGAGAAGGATGTTGGGAAAGGTTGGGGGGTGGGTGGGAGAGCCAACTTCGCCTTTCCTTGTCTTAGGCCATTGTGGGTTCTGGGACAGGAAGACCTCAGAACAGGGGGAAACTTCAGGAAAGATGGTGGGGGGGGGTTGTGGAGGGGAGGGGGGAGGCTGGGAAGGACCAGACAACTGCACTTTGAGTGCTGACAGGACCTTCTCTTTCTTGTGGCTTTGGTTACCGAAGCTGGTTCTAACATGCCCGGAGCTCACAGGGAGGCAGGCAGGGCTGGCGGCCCCGGGCACTCTGGCCAGGCTGATTTCATGGCATTGTTTTCCTCCATTAGCTCACACTGTGCAGAATGACAGGGAACAGGGCCCGATGTCCCTTCCTTTGTTTATATACATTTTTTTTCTTTGTGAAGGAGAAAAAAGAGCTGACTCCCTTTCAAGAGAGGAGAAAACCGAGTTTTGTCTTCCCTTCCCATTACTGTCAAACAAAAGTCACCTTCAAACTGTAGCTCGCATGGGGTCCGTCACTGGCAGGAAGCAGGGCCTTCCCTCGTGAATGTATAACTTACAGTAAGTTCTCAGCAGACCAAAAAAAATTCCTTTTATCATGTTCTGGTTTTTTCCCTCCCACTGTTTTATTTCACTTACAACATCACTCAGGCCCAAATGGTATTTGTCAGGAGTAATTGGCAAACGCTGGAGGCTGTGTTCAAGGCTGCTTGAATGGAAAATCTCAAAGCGGTTGTCCATGTTGAAAGAAAATATTACATTTGATCTTTTTTTATGATTTCTGCAGACATGATGCATGTCTGCATTCTTTAGCCTTATAACCCCTTTATATTTGGGGGAAAAAAATCCTTGCAGGAAGTAGCACTTCACAGTTAATTTACAGTATGCCCGAGAAATAGCCACAACACTTGCAAAGTCATTTTAAAAACATGAGCATGATTTATTTTTATTAGCTAGCTAATAAACCTGCACTGGTTTGCAGGTCGTTATATATTGAATTACGACTCCAAGGTTTGCATTTCATGTGCATTTCTACGAGGATGTTTATTCTTCAGGATGAAAATATGCCCGAGGATGGTGGCATCCATCCATGAGTTGCCATAATGCCCTCTCATGTGGTCTCGTCTGGAAGCTACGCGCTTCTCTGGTGCAGGACAGCGTAGAGCCAGCAAATTAGAATCATCTGACTCAACCGGGGACCAGAGAGCAGAAAAAACGCGACCGAGGCCACACTGTGAATGGCGACTGGGTCTCCTAAAACAGTCGTCTTCACGCTCTGCCAGATGGTCCCTTTGTGATTTTCTCAGGTACAGAGCACAGTATAAATGGCAGGTTTGGAGGCTTTTTAATTCATACAACCCCGTATAAATGAGCTTTCCTCTACGTTCCAGACGTGTATGTGTATGTACCCGTAAGGAAATGACACACTCCGATGACCGAGGGTGCAGAGCTCACGGGAAATGCGCGCCGCCTTGTACCTATGACGCTGGGATCGCTGTGGAGCAATAACACACCGCGAGCCACTTTGATGTCATAGGAAACTCTAGACCTGGGGATGGCAAACTATGGCCACTCCCTATTTTTATGAACAAAGTTTTTTTTCTTAATACAAACTTTTTTTATTGTGGCAAAATATGCATAAAATCGGTGGCATTGAGTACATTCACGGTTGCGCAATCGTGCCCACTATCCACTTCCAGAATTTTCAATCACCCCACACAGAAACTCTGTACCACTGATCAATAACTCCCCATCTCCTTCTCCCCCAGCCTCTGCTAATCTCTTCTACTTTCTGTCTCTGTGAATTTGCCTATTCTACATACTTCATAGAAGCGTAATCATACAATCTTTCTTGTTCTGTATTTGGCTTAGTTCGTTGAGAATAACATTTTCAAGGTTCATCCATGTGGTAGCATGTGTCAGAATTTCATTCTTCTTTACGGTTGAAGAATGTTCCATTGTATGTGCATGTACACATTTTGTTCATCCACTCATCTGTTGATAGATATTTGGGTTGTTTCCACCTCTTGGCGATTGTGCTAATACTGCTACGAACATTCAAGTATCTGTTTGAGACCCTGTTCAAAATTTTTTGGTGTACATACCCAGGAGAGTGTAAATACGGTTTTCCACGTCTATTGGTTTGCCCGTGACTGGAAGGCTGCATTCACCTTCCAATAGCAGAGTCGAGTGATTGTAACAGAGATCGTACGGTTCACAAGGCTGAAAATATTTACCATCCGGCCCTTTACAGGCAAAGTGTGCTGGCCTCTCCCAGAGCCACCACGGTATGAGTTTTCTGTTGGAGCGTTCCCTGTCTTGGGCACTGGCTGTGAACCAGGCCTTTCTGTTGACCTGGCACTTGGGCCATGATCACGTCCGGCCATGCTCCAGCCTGGGCAGACTGTTTCGCCCCACCCGTGTCTGCTGTCCTCGCAGGGCTTGTTGGCAATTATGAGATCCTGCACTTTTGCTCTCTTAAACCCTACAGCGAATACTACCTACATGGAGGCAGCATGCTTCCCCTGCGCCAATACGTATGCATTGGCTTCCTAGGGCTGCCGTAACAAATCACCACAAACTTGGTGGCTTAATACAACAAAAATGTTCTCTCACAGTCCTGGAGGCAGAAGCTGAGATCAGGGTGCAGCAGGGGCACAGACTCTGGGGGTGTCCAAGGGAGCCTCTGTTCCCTGCCTCTCTCCCAGCTTCCCGTGGTCACCGGCAAAACTTAGGGTCCGTTGGCTTGTAGGTGTGTCATTCCAATCTCTGCCTCTGTGGTCATATCACCTTCCCCCTGTGTCTCCCTCTGTATCTGTTTCTCTTACAAGGTCTTGTCATTGGGTTTAGGGTTCGTCCGGTTAATCTAGGGTGAGCTCAACCTGCGATCCCGTACTTACTGACATTGACAAAGACCTGATTTCCAAATAAGGCCACGTGCACAGGTACTGGGGCTTAAGAATTGGGCTTGTCTTTTTTTGTGGGGGACACCATGCAACCCACTACCACACATAATGGATGACGTCCAGATCAAACTGTATAGATGTATTATATTCACATAGATGTGTAATAAAATGACATACCCTATAAGTGCACTCAGATTTTTATGTTTGAGAAAATATAAAAAATTTGGTAGGGAAGTAAGGCATTCACAAAACATTTATCCATATGTTCAGTAAAGTAGTCATGTAACGATCTATAAAACTCGTCATCTTATAGGCAAAAAGTTGATATTGCCAATGTAATCACTGAAAATCATTTTAACAATGGATATTAAGGAATAGATTTTTAAAAAAGAATATTGATTTTGTTCTTCTCTATTCCACAGATAATGAAGCAAGTACCACAATTAATACATTTAAATAAATACTTTTTTTTAAAAATCACAATAAAGGGAATTCCCGATCTTTGACTATTGGGAGTTAAGAAGAGATCTGGTTGCGCAGCCTTGATTCTAGCAAGTGCTGCGAGTGGCTTCCTCCACTAATGAGGAACACGGGCAAATCTGAGCTGTCTGATTTTTCTTACCATACATGTGTGACAGTAAATCTAAAATAGTAATATTGGGAAAAAATAAAGAAGAATTACTCCTTCCTGATGGCAAGTTTCTCTGGCCTGCTAACTGCCGACAGGAGCGGTGTGGCAGTGTGCTCGCTCGCCAGCAGTGTGGGGTTTGCTCGTACATTCTCGGTCTGCCCTTCCTGTCTTTCCTATTAAGAATTTATCCCAGAGTAAAATGAAAAAGAAAACAAGAGAAACTATAAAGTCACACCTCACAAGCAGCATAACAACGAGTAGTTCCCACAAGTGTTACCTGTGTATCGAGGGCTTGTGTGTTAGAAGGGAAGGAATTGCGTTAATTCTCCTTCATCCTAACTCAGCTTCTTTTTTTCCACTCAAGAAAGGACATGAGAAGTGACGTTATTGTAGGGATAACACTTAATCCATTCTAAGTTATTGATAGAATAATTTAATTTTATATCAGGCTGTTAAGTCTTTTTTTTTTTTTTGAGACAAAGTCTCACTCTTTTTGCCTGGGTTAGAGTGTCATGGCATCAGCCTAGCTCACAGCAACCTCAAACTCCTGGGCTCAAGCGATCCTCCTGTCTCAGCCTCCCGGGTAGCTGGGACTGCAGGCATGCGCCACCATGCCCGGCTAATTTTTTCTATATATGTTTAGTTGTCCGATTAATTTCTTTCTATTTTTTAGTAGACACGGGGTCTCGCTCTTGCTCAGGCTGCTTTCGAACTCCTGAGCTCAAACAATCCGCCTGCCTCGGCCTCCCAGAGAGCTAGGATTACAGGCGTGAGCCACTGGGCCCGGCCTTAAGTCTTTATTAATAACAAGTTATCTGTGCACACCTGCGGCTGCCTGGGATGGTGTTATGGGTGGTCTCAATGGACAAGATCATTGCCCTGTTGGAAAATTAGGGTCTTTCCCAGGTGAAGCGCAGCAGGGATACATGGTACTGGAGAGGGGATGCACATTTTCTGGAAAGAGAGATCAGAGAGAAGGACAAAGCAGAGAGGCCCTGTCATGGTCACACACAAAGCAGGTGTCAGGACTCTGGGGGTGTCTAGAGCTGTGCAGGCAGGAATGGGGGTACCGAGGACAATGCAGGTTCCACTGGCCAGACTGATCCTTTGAGAGGAGATTTTGGGAGTTGTCCAAAATGGAGAATGTGCTAGAATTAGAATATGAAGGCTTCATGGAAACAAGCAGCCCCCCCACATGGAACCTCACAGGCAAGTGGGGTGGGAACATGCCAAGGGGCAGCCTCGGTCAGGGCGGGGCTGCAACCTGTTACCAAGCTGGGGGGCAGCTCTGGGCGTCATTCCCCGGGATCCCGCTTTGCCTCCTAATCAACACCACACTCGATTTCAAAGCACGCTTCTCCAAATCTTACTCTGCAAAATCCCACTCCAGGAGGGGAGGAAGGTAGAAAGTTAAGGGCCGTGGGAGGGAAGCGGAGGGTTTCTATAAGCATTTCATTACTCCCACCTGAAGCTGCTGTCCTCCTCTCTCGCAACCATTCGTCTTCACGAGGGATCAATCTGGGACCATCGTACGGCGTCGGGGAGACTTGCACTGCTATACGCTGGTCTCCACGTCTATCACAATGTTCCCTTCCCCTCAAAATGTGGCACCTCCAACTTTGTGACATGGTCTCGCGATGTAATTTGGCAATGTGCAAAGAGAAGAGAAAATAAACGATTGTCTGAAGTAGGATAAATATGCACTATAATCAGTGATGCCCACAGCTACCTATTTGTAAAGCATAAATCATGGCTCTTGATTTCAGTGCAGTGGAGAGCAGAGTTGAGTAGCTGCAACAGAGACTGTATGGCCTATAGAGCTGAAAATATTTACCATGAATAAATAGAAAAAGTTTGCCAACTCCAATTAAAAAATTAAGATGGAAACTAAAAGCAAAGATGAACTGTGGGCACAATCTGAGTGGGGATCGTCTGTTACAACATGAGATGGCATTTGTGCCTGCCCCCTGCTTCCAAGTTCTTTTCCTCTTTCTGAGTCCTTCTAGGTAAAGCCACAGCTAACTGGTAAACCTGTGGAAAATAAATTACATTAACAAGATGGCCCAAGATTCTTGTTTATTGCTATCTTCCTGAAGGGTCTGTTGGATGTTTACATGTTGAGTTCACGGCACAAGTAGTTCCTCTATGTTCCTGAAACACTGATTCACTTTAATCAGTCCCTAAAATGTTGATAAATACTGACTAATGGACTTTTCCAACATTTGTAATATATTTGAAAAGCAAGTAATCAGCAACACACAGTAATGAAGTCCTTTATCACATATGAGAAGGCACCGTACATAAGATTGTGAATTCTCGCAATTGATTTTATAACTGTAAAATAGCATCGTGGGTTTTTATGTACTTGAATTGCAACAGCATAAACCCTGTATTTTGACTACAGAAAAAAAAATCCCAATAATTTGCATCTTCTTTAACTTAATGTTGAATATGCAGGGCTTTGAGACTTCTGGAAGGCCTAAGAGTCATATCCAATAGTTTACTGAGTAGTTTTAGAGAAATGGTGGATGAAACAAGCATTTAAGATTGAGAAGCAGTGGACTGAGATTCCATTCCGGCCCATTAGGGGACTCACTCCACCTGCATCATTTCCTGGGTAATTTTGCCCATTTGACACATCTAGGATGCAAGATTGGTTTGCTCCCCCTTCAGAAGAGCAGCGAGAAAAGAATCTGCTTCTAAATAGCTTTTGCAGTAAAATCTCATCAGTTTGGATTCTGTTTTAGTTTAGATATAGTATATGCCCGAGGAATTGTGTTTCCACATCCCTGACACAATGTGGATTATCCTGAAGCATGTGCTGTTTAAGGCAGCGCAATCCCAACAAAGAATTCCAGTCTTTATTAGAGTTATTTGAAGAACATTAAATGGATCCAAGAATATACTTCATGGTGGCACTTAACAAAAATCTGTTTCTCTAGGGTTCTTTTGCCCTAGAAGAACTGCCTTCCTTAAACGCGCCTATCCAAGGTCCTTCTCTCTCTGCGGAGTCCTGTCTCTTCCTGCTCCTGTCCTCTAGGTCTCTTGGTTCCTCTTAAACCTCTCTACTCTTTCCTTGTTCCCCCAGCACCCCTTCCCTGCTCCCCTTGGCCTTTGCCTCTGTCCAGTGGCTTCTTTCCATCACTTCTCCTGCCTGCCTCCCTCCCCACTCCCCATCCTCCTACCGTGATTGCAGAGTTGGAAAGAACTTCCGGCACATGTGGTGGGGAAGCGGAGGCAGGAACCATCATTTCTGGTCTGCTCACAGGGCCAGAGACGTCCGGGTCATTAAGATTTTTTAATACTGCCAAGAGTATTAAGACCTTCATAGCAGGCCGGGCGCGGTGGCTCACGCCTGTAATCCTAGCTCTCTGGGAGGCCGAGGTGGGCGGATTGTTCTGAGCTCGGGAGTTCGAGACCAGCCTGAGCAAGAGCGAGACCTCATCTCTACCAAAAATAGAAAGAAATTAAT